>JADDOH010001112.1:0-46275 GCA_016648135.1 Agrypnia vestita | reverse complement strand
ATTATATCCGGTATTTGATAAAATATGACTGTTGATATAGTATGATTGTACCTAAGTACATAGTTTTGGAATTTGAATAAATGTGCAATTATTATGTTTTATTACTGCATCTACTTCAAACCTGATGAAAAGAAATAGCACTCAAAATATATTATAGTGATGTCCAGTTATATTATTTACCTATGGGGCCAGTTGCATCAACTTAGCTTAGAGTTATCTTTCATTTAAACCATCGGTTTTTGCATTTTACACCATTCAAGCAACCTGTTTTCATAAAAATGTATGATTTTTACGAAAGATTATTTTAATAAGTTCAGTAGCTTGTTGATGTAGTAGTCATGACGCTCGCCTAGTGATCTGGTGATCGGTGGTTCGAGCCTTATTCCAGGATATAGCAAGTTAGTCCTATTTTCATAGCACAGGCTTTTAGTTTAGTTTGAAAAGAGTAAGAATATTGATTAAAATAGAAAGAATGGGACACGTATTCCATGATCGCATCTCTATTTTAAAAAAAGGTTGAATTGTCACATCACAACAACACATCAGCCCTTATTATGGACCATGCAATGGGATCCGAAAAGTCAGACAGAAGGGTCGTAGAAACTCAGCAAAATATCCCAAAAATTTTAAACCAGAAAATTCTGAACGGCCTTGAAAACCTACGAATATTTTAAAATTTCTTTTTCAATAGGGGATAACACCAAAATTCACCTTTGCACATGCATCAGTGTTATAAAAATTGGAGGCGAAAGAAGAGCAGAAGAGAGCCAAAACTGATAGGCGCGGACATGGTTGTAAGTATTATTTATAAGGATGAAAATGGTATAGAGTTAATGAAAAATTCAATAAACAGCAATTTTAAATGACGGAAAGATTTTCCCTCCTTATCTGTAACCATTTTAAATCCGACACGTCGTCGTATAGAGCATTTTCAAACCATTGTACTTAATTAAAACGCAAATTTGACTGGGGTTACTTTGTTACCCCAATCCTATTTTCGATGGTTAATGATGGTCAAACCGTTTTTTAACCAGTTACACAATAAAGGTTATTTGAAATTTATATCTGAATGTATCAATTTTTGGCAACTAATTTATAGCAATTCGAGGGTAATGTTATATCAATCAATGATGGAATCGGATATAAACGTCGAGTAACGATTATTGTGTAACAGGTTAAAAAAACGGTGTTGACCATCACTAATTGAACTACTTACAGTGCATTCAGATCTTTAATAATAAGTTTTAACGTGTGAGTGCCTATACGCAAATTAAATATACAAACGCACTTTGTTTGTGTTAGTTAGCGCACGGATTGGTGGAACCACAGTGGAGTGCACTCATACACGTCTCAGTGTGTTTTCGACCGCGGAGAAGGAAGCACGCCGATTTTTTGTCGCCAAGTATAAGGTGGTTTACATATTTTTTAATGATTAATTTTTACAATTTTTTATTTATTTATTAATGATAACAGTGCACACTCTTGCAACTTGATTCGTACTTTACTTTATTCTTCTTTTTATACTTCATTTTTAAGTATTCAATTTTTGCTTCATTTTCAGCTTTGTCCAGTCTTTATCGTTTATTTACAGCCATTGATAGATAACCGTATAAACATTAACATAAGAACGTGCCTTTGGCCAATTATAAAATATACAAACGTAAAATAACAACAAGAAAACAACTAATATTTAAAAAATTATGTTTGTTTATAGGGTTATTTGGAAAACATTAGTAACCTCGCAGGATCATATTCCTGCCTTGATTATGAGTTGAAAATGTTCAAGCAAGCATGACCTAATATCAATAGTTATGGAGATAATGCCATATTTTTTTCTATATTTCTGACTTATTTTTTGTAAAACGTTGGAGTATCATTACAGTAACTTATGTCGAATACGAAAAAATCATTTCCTTTAATACAAGTCAATAGTTATGGAGATGTGCGAAATCAAAGTTTACATTTTTTTCAATATTTCTGACTTATTTTTTGTGAAACGTTGGACTATCATTACAGAAACTTATATCGAATATATAAAACTCATCCACTTTAACACAAGTCAATGGTTATGGAGATATGCGACATCAAAGATTGCATTTTCTTTTTCAATATTTCTGGCTTATTTTTTGTAAAACGTTGGACTATCATTACAGTAACTTATATCGAATATGAAAAATTGATTTGCTCCCATACAAGGCAATAAAATGACAAAAACTTTACAAAAAAATATTTTTCAAATTTCTGCAAGTTTTTAATAATTTTATTTGACTTCTATCAAAGCGAATAAATTTTTAATATTTCATATGAGTTACTGTAGTAATAGTCTAATGTTTTACAGAAAATAAGTCAGAAATATTTTTTTAAAAAGTAACCCATAAAAACCAAGTTTTTATTATTATCCCTTTTTCATTTACTAGTTGAAGCATTTTTTTAGCTTAATCTTCGCGTTGGGCTTCGGTCATGCGACGCTACGAAAGGGAGTAATAAAAAATTTCCAAAAATCCAAAATTATACTATTCTCAGATTTCGGTTGAAATATTTTTAACTTATTAAGTTGTATGAAAAAAACCATTCAAAATTTGAAAAATCCCAAAATTTATAAAAAAAAATTAACGAAAATTTGATAGATCTTCTTGATCGTCGCCACGAGTCTGCTTGCAAAGTTTCAGATCGATTGGATCACGGGAAAGAGGTTTAAAATGGATTCAAAGTTTTTTCGTCAGACACGAAGACAAGCAGACTCCACGAGTTAATATAAAGGGAGTAAAAAGTTGCAAACTTGGATGTGCCTTCATTCAAAATTCATTCTCCGTCAAATATAATAAAAACCTTCAAATATCAATTGGAAAACATTCCAATTGGAATTTCTGCGGGGTTTTTATCACTTTATTTAACTTGTATTGAAACCAATGAATTTTTCGTAATGGATATAAATTACTGTAATGATAGTTCAACGTTTTGTAAAAAATAAGTCGGAAATATTGAAAAAAATGCAAACTTTTATATTGTATAACTCCAAAACTATTGATATTAGGTTATCGCTGCTTAAACATTTCCGACTCATAATAAAGGCAGGAATATATAAGGTTATTTATATTTTCCAAATAACCCCGTACATATATTGCAAAAATTAAAAATAGATTTTTTTTTCCGGGTTTTTATTATTTGATTCGACTTGTTTTATAGCGAATAAATTTTTCATAGTCGATATAAGTTACTGTAATGATAATTCAACTTTTTGCAAAAAATAAGTCATAAATATTGAAAAAAAATGCAATATTTGATATTGCATATTTCCATAACTATTGATTAGGTCATAGTCGCTTGAACATTTTCAACTCATTATCAAGGCAGGAATCCACCTGTAAAGTTTTTGCTTCATAAATAGATAAATAATTATTATTTAAAAAATATAGATTTATTAGAAAATATTTATTTGTAAACATCCTGTTACTCATACATAAACCATATTTATTAAAGGTTTGAACAGATTGTACTTATGTCTAAGCGTTTGAATACGGATTTTCTATGTGGTAGAAGAGAAATAATATTTCGAGTCATGTATTGAAAAATTTATGTACATGAATTTAAAAAGTTGATTACCTACTTTTTAAAATTATTTGTTTAATATTTCAAAATAATTCTTCACCCTAGTTATCGTACACTACACACATTTAACCCCGGTTACTATAATCTTTATTCATAGACGTATATAAATATAGTAAATGTGGTTAAGTGCGTAGGTTGGTATTCGCATTTTGCCATAACCCATTCTTTAACGAGGGAGCAGAATTTTCTATTATCTCTTTCTCGCACAGAAACGCCCTCTCGTTTGTCAGTAACTGGTAATCGTGATTCGCATTGGCGAGGCGCATCTGTCAGAAAACGGGAACGATTTTTCTACAGTCTTGCAGTAAATTATTGTTTATTTCCTATATTAAAACGAATACATCAGTATTCACACTTTAAACTACGTCACTTCTAGTCAGTGTTCGTGTCGGTTGTTTTAATAAATTACAGCGTCAATTTAGAATGTGGTGGTCTGACTTCCGTTTATAAAATAGTGTCTGCATAATAAAAGATGGGGAAATTGTTGAGTCTCCTGGCGCGCGATGACTCCACATGCTGCTCATCTCAGCGTTACGAAGTTTTCCTTGATTTTGAGAATGCCGCGCCTACAGAAACCGAGAAAGAAGTGTTCGAAGAAGTGCAGAGGGTTTTGATCGATTCCGAGAATGTGCTCGACGAAATACAGTGCTACAAGGGGGCTGGCAAGGAGATCAGGGAGGCCATCGCGGATCCCTCGCCGGCGTGCTTGGAGCGGGCCTGGAGGGCCGTCTCCCCGCTGGTCACCAAGCTGGTCCGCTGCTACGAGCATTCTCTCAAAATACAGAGGGTAAATTAATGTCTTTGGACATAAAATATTGTATTATTTACGTGATTTCCATTTATATATTCAATTTTTAAATGAGCCCATCTGTGAATCCATGCAGAAATTTAAGTGCCTGCTATATATGCTGAAGATGAAGCGGCTGATGATGACTAGAGTAACATTAAATTGGAGCTAATTATCCTACAAAGCCTCCCATTAAAAATTGTTTCTGAGCTAGCCCACTGTTTGTGATTTGTTAAATAGCTACTTTAATATTTCAAAGGTCTTGTGGAATTGTGTACAATAATCATACTTTTTCTCAAATATCACTAATTGTTGGTGGTTTATTGACATGAACATCATGTTTTTATTGCTTTTGTAGAATGTTGACCGTTTTGTCAATTGTGGGTGTAATGCAGAATAGGGTGTTGAGAATTAATAATCTTAATGATATATTGACATTTGGTAAATGATTTGAAGTATACAAATGAACACATTACACAGTCACGAAGACTATCTTTTAGTGTTTTAATAAAAATCACCCTTATCAGTCAATGTGCTGTGATCTGTTTCTACAGTGTGAACTGGTCCTTATTTAATATGAGGTTTTGGTCATTTCTCAGGCTACATCTGTCCTTGTTAAAGATGAATCTCATCGTTCTTGTACACTCCCACTGATCAGTACTTGCCAATGAAAAAATAATGATGCTGAACATGAACGTCGCTTGGTGTTTGTCACCAATACATCGATAGAGTAGGAAATTTGCCTCTGTACATGTTTTTCACTCTTGCTGGCAGATATATTCTTGGCTATCTCGACCTTCATCTAATCCAAAAATGTTAGTGAAATTGATACGCCAGTAATTGAATTGTTTATTTTAAAGTAGTTTAAAAAAATGGATTTCTAACAACCTTCCTGCAAATGACATTTTCTACTCATAAAATGTAGCATAAGTGCAGAACATGGGATCTAATTTATTTAGTTAAAAAAAATCTGTTTAACACTCGACACCAACACACTAAAATGTGAGCATCCAAAAAAATTTTTTGAAGGCTGGTAATGGAGATGGTTTCTGCAGCATGGAAGAATGGCGAAATTCATTTGACTCCCAGTTCACGGTATGCCCAGCATATGACGCCAATGCCATATTTGTCATTGAAGGTGACAAACATGCCTCTTTCTTCTTTGCTCCAGATCTGTCACAATTACATTCTTAATAATATTTATTCCAAATAGGTTAGGATATTAAGATCCAGAATCCAGTTGGTGTACATATGTACGTAACAGATGAAGAAACCGATTAACGTGAATTATTTTCAAAAATATTCTGTATATTTCAAAATTATTCAAAAATTTCTCCAAGGTTTTAATCGTTTTATTTGACTCATATTAAAACGAATGAATTTTTAATATTTAATATTAGTTAATTTAATGATCGTCCATTTTTTTTATATAAAAAATCTGAAATATTGAAATAAAAATGACAACTTTGAAATTGCTCATCTCCATAAATAACTATTGATAAAAATATTAGGACAATTGCTAGAACATTTTTGACTCAATTTAGGAGGAAACTACATGTACATAAAGTATTGTGGATTTTGTTTACATCCTGTATATTTTTCACTCTGCTTGTGGACTTCTCCAATGGCGGTGTAAGCTTTCCATTTTGTAAAATATAAAATTCTGTATTTGACAAGCATCACTGCATAATGTAGGTCTCTCCCCTGTTCTGTAAGAAAAATACAAGAATGGATAATGAATTCAAATTTATTGTCTACTTTTGATTCCGCAGACATCTCATATTAATAATTTCATGGATTATTGAGACCATACGTACATGCGTTATAAACTCAATGCACTATAAGTTTATCTGGGTATTGATAATTGGCATAATTATGGTGATTATTGTGAGCCTATTGTGCATACAGCCCACCTGTATTTTGCAGTTAACCAGACTGTGACTAGAAGTGTTGAGCTATCCATAAACTACTTTAGTAAGCGTCTACTTATCCAAGTAAATTGCGGATACTACTTTACTTTATGGCCTCACTCTGATTGTTTTTAAAAAAATATCCTGCTGTCAAAACTGAAATCAAAATTTGGAGGTCGTAAGTATATGCATTCATATTGAAAATATATTTCATAGTTATGTAAATAGGCACAAAATGATCAATTTTAAAAAAATATGTTATATAAAAAATAATAATGTTTATAAGACATACTTTTTGTCAAATCTATGTATTTATTATTGCATCATGATTTTTTTCTTAATTATGATTCGTACCTTGCTAGAATTATGGCAAGCTGTCATGGGAGCGTTCTGCGGGTTTGTGTCCCCGGGTACTCGGCTGCTACGGCCCGTTGTGTGTAAAAAAAAATCAATTTTTTCTAATTCAGAGAAAATAAAATATTTTCAAAAAAGAACATTAATCTACCTTATAATATTCATTTTTTGTCTCATCTCTTGACATCTATGTTTTGCTTTAATATTGTCTATGGAAAGTGCATTTCAAACTTCAAAAATTTGTTAAATAATTTAAAACTTTAAAATGTAATAATTTTTGAAATAGTTGCAACCGATACGATTTGATTTAATTTTTGAAATCAAGCCACTCAAATACACCAGTATACCTACGATTTATCTGTCAATTATACGATGCAAATGTCAAAACGTAAGGAAAATTTTCAAACATTAAAGTGTAATAACTTTTTAAATACTTACAACTCCCAAATTTCGATTTCAGTTTTGACATCAGGGCACTCATCTTTGTCAGGATACTATTTTTTATAAAAATCAGAGTGAGGCCATAAAAGAAAGTTTAGCCAATATTTTTTTTATATATTTCTCTTTCACTATTAAAATTAGTTCAATTTCTTCTATAACTTAAGATGCATGCATTATTATTACTTATTAAACCTGTAAAATTATAAAAACATTGGTACTCTTGAGAAAGATATTTTTCTACTTTTAACTAGGAAATATAGCACAAATTAAAATTCATGTAGACGATTTTCAGATTGTTACACTTCAAATGCATTTTACTATGTTTAAAGGCTTAACTCTGTGGTGAGATGTTGATCACCGGCTGAGTATTCAGTTTCCATCTGAACCACAAGTCAATTTTAATCATACAGCAATACATCAGTGGCGTGCAGTGAGAACAAGAAGTATGACTTTTTCGTAAGCATATATGTATTTTGAAAAGAAACCGAAATAAGATATTATATCTCTGTAATATTCTTATCACAATAATTAACATATTCAGATTTTAATATTTCATAATATTCTGCTAGATATATATTTAATTTTGATTTTTTTTCCAAATATATTATATTTAAATAAAAGTCATGCTTCTTGTTCTCACTGCACCCCCTGCATAGCATTCTTTAGAGCATGTTTCAAAATAATATTTTTGCTTCTTTTTTATTCTTTTGAATGATTCTCTCATGTCGGAGATAATTTTATTATACTAGTTTGAATTTCAGGGAGTCTATACATATTTCCAGGTTCAGAAATTAATAGACAACTATCCATACATCCGTGAAAAATCACAGAACATGAAATGGTTCGCGTGTTTGCTAAGCCCTAGTATATTATTTAGTATATTTTTGACGATCCACGGAGAGGCGGCGGTAGCAATATGCGTTAAGTGGCTGGTTCGGGTTTGCTAGCCTGGAGTTCAAGCCCCATCTCCGGTCGTTTAATTTGTTTTTTTTAGCCGTGAATTCGATTGAAATTACGGACATTACATGAAGCTACGGACCTATGACGGATGACCTAAACATTTAAATTTATTGTTTTATCCGTAATGCTCATGTTGCCATTCAAGTTAATCATTTTGAAATATACAAGGACCTAAGTGTAGCTAATATATACCGTTTTCATTTTAGTGGATAGAATAAATCCATCACCAATGTTTTGCATTCAAAATTTTTGTGACTGATTTATTTGTCTAAAATGATTGATTTAAACATATATGCCACGTTGCTGTTTTAATATATTTTTTTCATAAATATGTTGTATTTACTGTGTTTAAAAGGCAATGGTGGTGTTAAATGTATACAGAATATTAAGTATCAAATTGACACACATGAATTTTATGAATTGCAAAGCGTTTGTTTCCATTAAAATCAGTGTAAAACTATCTAATTTATGAAATTTGAGCTTCAAGATCAAAGAAACTACACTCCATATATTTATAAGAATTTTCCATAATTAAGTACTTTTCTAGCATACTGAAAACAAATTTAATGCCTATATTAATAATGACAAATATTATTTAATTTCTTAGTTTTACATTAGTGTAAAACTCATATGTTATTGTTTTCAAAAAATTTAATTTAGTGCATAATTTCTGATATAATAATGAATAATAAAAATGCTTAAAGATGAATTTTTAGTATTAAAAACTCCCCTAAACATGGCCCAGATATCCTCAACTGTGACACTTCTTTTATACTAATCGGAAATCTGCATTCGTAATCCGCTTTTTCAATTGGGTACATTTTCATTAGTCATCCAGTATTTATAAAGCTTGGCTCACATTGAGTTTGAAATGTAAGTGTGCATCAAACACACTGGGAATTGAGATGAGCATAATTATCAGAGTGGAGAAAAAATAACAAATTTAGGTAGGAGAGAGAGACAGGAAATATACAAAGCGTGACTCATAACAGATTAAACCATTTAAGGATAGGTTTTTCACCCATAATTTTTTCTTAGAATGTTGGGTCATGCGGGGGAGGACAGGGATTATACTACTTCCCATGCGATTAAAAGTCATTTGAGACCATCTGAGCATATTGAACCATTTTCTTATTGAATCTATTGTGTTATGAAATATAGAATACATTATATTATGAATATGAAGTAGATATACAAGGTGTCTTATGGTAGTAGAAACTTTACAGGTGGATTCCTACCCTGATAATGAATCGAAAATGTTTCCAGCAACCATGTCCTAATATCAATAGTTATGGAGATATGCAATATCAAAGTTTTCATTTTTTTTTGGTATTTCTAATTTATTTTTTGCAAAACGTTCATTACAGCAGCTTATATTATGAAAAATTCATTCACTTTAATACAAGTTGAATAAAATGATAAAAGTCTTGAAAAAATTGAAAATAGATTTTTTTACAAAGTTTTTATCTTTTATTTGAATTGTATTGAAGTGAATGAATTTTTCATAATCAATATAAGTTACTGTAATGATAGTTGAACTTTTTGCAAAGAATAAGACAGAAATGTTGAAAAAAATGCAAACTTTAATATCGCATATCTCCATAACTATTGATGTTAGGTCATGGTTGCTTAAACATTTTCGACTCATTATCAAGGCAGGAATCCATCTGTAAAGCTTATTCCACTAGCTATGAGACACTCTGTATGTAAATACTTAATTTCAATCAAATAAATTTAGCAAATTATCACAAAATATGTCAGAACTTCTCAATTAACTATATTTAATATTGTATTTATCTATACGTATGTAAAGCTGTATTCAATATTTATGTGATAAACATTAGCAGTACTGCATCATCATCATAATATAATTATTATATTTAAATATTGTATTACAAGTTCTCTTACTGTGTTTTAGTAACTGCCAAAAAAAAAGTACAAATCTTTTTTTTTACATTTAAACCTAAAAATGTATGAAAATATAATCATTTAAACATTGATGAAGAAAAATATCATATTGATTAGGCTGATTTTTTGTTTCACAGTATTAGCCTGAACAACAACAACTCACTTGTATTTTTTAACATTTTTAAACAGCTAACAATTGGTATTGAATTCTCGTGTGTATGTATATAAATCTTACTTTTCAAATGTGTATCTCATTAAGAATTCTAATATCATAATACATCAATCATTTTGGAAATCAGTGTCAAGGTACTTGTGATGAATTAATAATCGGATCATGAGCTTCCTGTACTGTCGCTTATAACCACACTTGAGCTGACAGCGGTATTTAGGTTAACTGCGGCGTATCCTGTTTCTTGGAACTGTGTTTGTGTTATGATTCTGTCTCATTTATTGAAGGTTAGACAATGGTTTCTTGTGTGTGCACAAGGCTTGAAATTGAAAGTGGTGTGTTGTGGTCAGTCAGAGATGTCAAATAGAATTAAAAATTCAATTTAATTTGTGGGAAATCAAATAATACATACTGCTTTTACAGGAAAAATATTGGTACACCACATCCTAATGCTTCCTACGTTCTTTCTTATTATAGTTCTCTGATAATCAGATACATCATGGGGTGGGGTATCAGTGAGTCACTAAAAAACTGCAGATTTGGAATCTCCAGCATAGTATCTACAAATGTACTTAAAATATAAAGCACTGCATGGTCACTTGAATATGAGAATTTACATCTCGAAATTTCTTGATTGACAGATTACAATTCCACAATAAGACATTTTGATGGTCCTTATCAGGGGCGTGTAGTAGGAACAATACTTTTACGTAACCATTTTTTTTTTATAAAATTTTAACAATTTTTGAAAAAAAATTAAATAATACATATATCTCGTAATATTCCTATCACAATTATTATCATACTAGCGGTACTCCCCTGAAAAATCATGGGAAATAATAATAATTATGACCCTTCTGAGACCGCACAATGTGTGCCGTGCGCTGATTTAGTGTCACACTAATTATTTAAAGTTGTCATTCTAGCATGTTATGGGTCGTCATTAATCGCGTGATGTTTTTTTAGCAATTTTTTAACCTCCCTTCTCCCTGGTGATACGTGGTGAGATTTTAAACTAAACTCCCCACCCTCTATCCAAAATTATGTGTATTTTTTGGTACAAAGTATCTTAAAAATTTTCAGAATGCTAATGTTGCTAATTTTGACATTTGAGATGAATCCGCTTCCACTGTAGCTTTAAATTCATCTTTATCGACTGTAGTCTCCTGTCATTCACGGAGCTCATTGAGATTGTAATTTCCAGAACGGAAGCGATCAAACCAAAAATGCACCCT
This sequence comes from Agrypnia vestita, assembly GCA_016648135.1. Lineage (NCBI taxonomy): Eukaryota > Metazoa > Arthropoda > Insecta > Trichoptera > Phryganeidae > Agrypnia > Agrypnia vestita. Next base: position 34,902 of record JADDOH010001112.1, on the reverse strand, counting down.
GCGTTCATTTGCAGTACCTGGTCCATACACGTTGTTGATATTGCGTGCCGTCTGTCTATTTTCAAATATGAATGTCATAATTGAAAATATTGCGAATTTTCATTTTTTCCATGGTCGCAGACGCAGCGATAACAAAGAAATACCATCATTTTAACCGGTGACACACTAACTGTTATTTAAGATTTATAATATCTGATTGCATCGATGATTGGTAACAAATTTTTTGCACTACAACGGGAAACTATCGGCACTGTACAATGTTATAGCTTAAGAATAATCATCAGTACAATTAAATACAAATCCTAAATAACAGCACCGAAAAAAACCAGTTAAAATAATGGCTTGACCATCACTAGAAAAAACAAATGGCAGGAAACAAATAAATAACTAATTTTAAAAAAAGGATTGCATAGCTGATTGATTGATTGATGATATGATTTTAATCCGAATTTGGAATGCCAAGTCGAAAGCATGATATTGAACTTCAAACTAGCCAGTATTAGAAAACGGCAGTTTTATAGGTATAGATCTAATATTTTTCAAATACAGTTAATTATCTATATTATATGTTATAAAAACATATGTGTTAATTCGATCTGTTTCCATTTATTCAAGGTCATTTGTGATCATTTTTAAGGGGGCGGTTTTTCCCATTTTATGAATTGCTGATTAGACCTTTGTGCTTTTTTCACATAAATATTACACCACAATCTATTTGACAATCTTGACATTTTCGCATTTAAATAAATCTTTGCCAAACCAATTGCATTTGTTTGTTACCAAAATATGTTAGTTGGAGCTGACAATTATTACATATTTTTTACTATCCCGGTATTATCTAAGTCTGGTGTGGTTTTACAGTAAAGATAAAAATAAAATGATTAGTAAATTCAATTACTTACCGCATTGTTTCTACCAAATTAAAAGTTGTGCATTTAGTTTGAAAATGCTGCTGGTCGAAACTTGTTCCGTTGCATTATTTATGTCGGCATTGATTAAAACATGACTCAAGCCTTGTAAATCATAAGAGGTATTTATGCAATGCTAACATTTTTCAGAAAAGCGGAACAAAATTTGACAGCAAGGACGCTAGAATGATTTATTTTTTGCTAATTTCAGGTTGTCCCCCGCCTGCTGGGTTCTCTTGTGGGGGGGCCTATGAGCCCCACGCAGCACTTGGAACAGCAGCAAGCTCTCGTCAAGCAGTTTGCTGAGATATTGGAGTTTGTTCTCAAGTTTGATGAATGCAAGGTATTCATTGATAAATTTTTTTATTTATGTATTCAATGCTTTACTTAATACAGTACATTTTACTATGCTTGTCTCACTAGAAAGCTCTGTGTTGATGCTTGACGATGATGATATGACAATTACTTTACAATGGAGATAAAACTGATACAACAAATTACAGATCTATATGTACACAGTCCGCGATTCCAAAATTGTTTGAATCAGTATTCTTAAAGAAATTTATTTTAGATATTAAAAAAGTTATATCTCCTTTACAACATGGATTTGTAAGCGGGGAAATCAACGCTTACAAACTTAGTTTTAAATATAAATAAGAATATCAATAATCACTTGTTGATGGATGCGGTGTATACGGATTTTAGCAAAGCATTCGACAACGTATCACACAACCTATTATTAAAAAAATTAAAAGCCATAGGAATGAGCAATCACACCTTGAAATGGATTGAAAGCTACCTAATTTCTAGAAATCTCTCTCAAAATACACAATTATAAATCTTTTCCATTTGAGACATCAAGTGGTGTACTTCAAGGATCCCACCTCGGACCTATTCTATTTTTACTTTTTATAAATGATATTGTTGACATTTTTATGGAGATATTTTGCTGTTTGCAGATGATCTTAAAATATATAAAGCGATTTCAATCATAAACGACTGTACATATTACTTTGGTCTGGTTTATTTTTATTGGTACTGCAATAATAAACTAATAATATCTTAATGTGGAAAAATGAGATTTAATAGAAGTAAAAATAAAACCATATATAGGTAAACGTCGTTTTACGCCGGACTTCCGTTCCGAAAGACACCGGCGTAAAATGAACACAAATATAATGGACAACATAAGGTTAGGTTCTGTGTCAAAATTCTAAGAACAATCTATTTAATAAATACAGTTTAAATTTATTACAAAATAAATAATAATCTCTTAATATAAATATTGAATTTTTTTTAATAAATACTAACTCACCAGTTCGTCGGTACTAAATTAAATTTTCACATTATTTTGAAAAAAGCATCCAATTTCATTTGCTTTCTTTGTTGCTTTCTTTCTTGCAGAATCATAGCATAAGGTCGAACGGCAGCTGTGACGCTTCTTTTAACGTTTGCGCTTCGATTGAAATACCCATCTATCTCACAGAGCTCATCTGTTAACCTTTCTATAGAAGAAAGAAAGTTAGATCGGCCGTTTTTAGGGTTTTCCTATCTTTTTCTTTCTCATCCTCCTCTTCTTCTTCGGGATTTTCTGATTGATAAATCAACTCTTATAATTCTTGATTTGAGAGTGATTGGTCATGTACGTCTAACAGTTCGGTCACATCTTCGATTGTAACATCTTCGAATCCACATTCACCAACCGGCGTAATTGTAAAGTGGCGTAAATCAAACCGGCGCAAAACGACGTCAACCTGTATATCAATACTGCATTAACAATATAGATCTATGTAGAGTCTCAGTTATTCAGGATTTGGATGTGCTTTTCGACGAAAAACTGTTCTTTATTCAACATTATAACAAAATTTGCAAAAAACTTTAATTCTCCGCTCCGCTCTCTTACTACATTATATATATCCATTGTAAGAAGTACATAGGAATCAGGGTTCGAGGATATATATCCGCAGATATATATCATGATATATATCACGATATTTATGGCTCGATTTTTATTTTTGATATATATCCAAGAAAACTTTCCGCAAATGTTAATAGACGGCGTTAGTTGTATTTTGTAAAATGCTACAGGTTGTTTTTTTTAATATCTGCGTTCGTTACTATATGGCGCTAGTTGTATTTTAAAAAGGGCTATAGTTATTTTTTAGTTTCATTTGTTTCATATAATCCGTTTTTTATTTCACACAAAGAAACGAACACCCATAACACTACATTAGAAAAATCAACTTTTATAACTTACATATAATAATTGCATATGTAAGCTTTTTTCAGTATTTTATTTAATAAATTTCCTAATTATTTCGTATTTGTATCAATCGACGTGTGCAAAAAAGGAGAAAAAAAATTGGATATCTATCCAATTTTTGATATATATCGGATATATATCAAAAAATTCGATTATTTGATTTTTATTATAATAATCGGATTTTTTCGAACCCTGATAGGAATACAACTCAACTTTGTAGTCTCCTTACTATGACACACACTCTAGGAAAATAAGGTACTAATACACTTGCTCATTAGTGGCACGTGAGCATGCGCAGTATTGAGCTTCTTGAGCCATTGCTATTTAGTAGCATGTGTCTGAGCATGCTCATTACTAGCAATGAGCGTAGGAATAACTCACATGTGTGTATTACAAAGTTTAATTTAAAATAAGCAAGGTATTCACTTTACTTAATCTAGTACCTACTTAAGTATTGGATAAATTAGATTTACATTTGTTATTAAATTAGTTTTACTCCGACTTGTCTCCAAAACCATTTTGTAGTACACAAGTAGGAGTACTTGTGTTATTAAAATAGGACCAATTCCCTGATGGACGGCCAAGTTCATTGCCAAAGTGGAGCTTCCTAACTAGTCAACCACACCAATTTAGATACATGCCAGGCTGTGAGCTCATGGGTCTAAATTGATGTGTATTATGTTGCACCGTGTACATTTGAAACTATTGTAAAGATCTGTCAATGTTGATAGTGCCTTTATCTGCATTTTCATCCACAAGCTCTCATCCATGCATGTTACTGTTTATTGAGCGGATATTATATCTTATATCAAATAAAATTAATCAAATACAATTTAATACATCATTGTTTATATGAGGTGTGAATTTAACTCTCAAATATCAGAGGGTGTTTCAATTGAAAGCAATTACTTATCATGACGCCCACTCAGTTCCCGAGCGTAATCGTCGAATTGAGTGAACATCCATTTAGTATTATTGTATCTAAGAACATTTTTATTTTGTCAAACAATGCTTTGGTTTCACTAAAACATTTATCATAGGCAACATCACTTGGAAACATCAATATTATACGAGGGCGGTCCAATAAGTACCTAGCCTACAAAAGAAAAACGAAAATTTTGGAAAAGTGGCAATTTATTTCTCAACATAATCTCCTTTTAGCTCGATACACTTGATCCAGCGAAGCTCCAATTTCTTTAACCCGTCTGAAAAATACGTTTTCTTGAGGTCTGCAAAGTAGGCCTCCGTGGCGGTGATGACCTCCTCATTCGACTCAAATTTCTGCCCGACGAGTGACTTTTTCAAGTTGGGAAACAAAAAGAAGTCGCACGGGGCCAAATCTGGAGAATACGGTGGATGGGGCAGCAGTTCGTAGCCCAATTCGACCAATTTGGCCGTGGCGAGGGCGGAGGTGTGAGCCGGTGCGTTGTCATGGTGGAAGAGCACTTTTTTCTTCGCCAAATGTGGCCGTTTTTTCTGCAATTCGGTGTCGAATTGGCCCAATAATTTGGCATAGTACAGCCCTGTGATCCTTTTGCCCTTCTCCAGGTAGTCGAAGTAGATCACACCTTGTTAATCCCAGAAAACGGTGGCCATCACCTTTCCGGCCGATAGGACAGTCTTCGCCTTCTTCGGAGCGCGTTCACCGGGTGAAGTCCACTGTTTCGACTGTTCCTTGGTTTCTGGTATACCAGTGGATCCATGTTTCGTCGAAGGTCACAAAACGACGTAGAAACTCCTTCGGATTGCGCTTAAACAGCGTCAAACACTGTTCTGAAGTAGTTTCACGGTTTCGCTTGTTGTCCGGTGTGAGCGAACGCGGCAGCCATCGCGCCGACAGTTTTCTCATGCCCAAAATTTCATGCAGGATATGACCCACGCGGCCTTTTGAGATGCCTACTGTCTCAGCTATCTCGCGCACCTTTAATCGGCGGTCTGCTAATACGAGATCGTGGATTTTTGTTATGTTATCCTCCGTGGTAGCCGTTTTCGGGACATCTGGGCGTGGCTCATCAAAAACCGACCACGTTGAAACTCATTAAACCATTTTTTGACTGTCGCCATCGAAGGAGAAGAGTCACCATACACAGCATCCAAGCGCTCTTTGATTTCGCTGCGCGATTTCTTTTCCAAAACAAGAATCACCGACCGATATTGCTCTTTTTCCATTTTTCTAAAATCCGCGGACACGCCCACTTCCACACGCGGTCAAAAGAAAACTATGAATCCAATTCGACTGAAATTTTTACAGTAGTCGTCTACGAGAATGTACTACACGATAGTAAATTTCTCTTGCGATAGTAGCGCCATTGGGCAGTGAGGCTAGGTACTTATTGGACCGCCCTCGTATATCAACAGTCCCTACTATGGTAAACTAAAACATCTAAAAAAAAGCAATTTTATAGGAAAGCTGTTTAAAGTTGGTCTTTACTTGCAAAATGAATATATTTCTCCACTTTAATATCAGTGAAATTTTTTTTTTTTTGAGAAAGTTAGATTTTTTTAATTGTATATTGTGCAGAAGAGTATTTTCTATGTATTGGTATAAAAAAAAAAGCATTTTTGGTAGATGTCCGAGTTTACATAGGGACTGTTGATATTATGTGAATTATGCAAATTAAAATTATTTCAGTACATATTGTGTTACAATAATTACAATAATAATGCATAGCATCACTCCTTGCGCCGAAGAGTAGGCATGTAAGATAGATGACTATACATTTTTCTATCTGCAACCTTCACTATTTGAACTCGTAGATCTTTTTTTTCTGCTATACTCTAGAGTTTCACGGAATTTTCAACTGCTGATTAACTCCAATAAAGCTTGTATTCTTAGCTTGCCTACCATGTTTTCCCGAAAATATTAATTTTTGCTCTAATATATGCCTTAATTTCAGCTTGTCTTATTTTTTAAAGAAAAACAATCTATATTAATTTATTCACCGCTAAATTAACTACATTGAATCATTTACATAAATCTAATATTTTTTTAAATACATTCATTTTATTCCCTTTAAATTTAATTAATTGAAAACTTACGAAACAGGAATGTTTTATTGAAGACTTACAAGGAGCAGACAGGAGTGGCAATGAAAATATTGATAATTAGTATTACGCAATAAAAATTACAGCCATCTCTGAAATATTTCATGAACAATCTTAGGGAAAACACAGTAGGGCTTATTTTCTAGTAGGTATTATATTACAATATCATTAAAAAAACTGCTAGGGTTTATTTTATGAGTGAGTCTTATTTTAGGGGAAATATGACAGGTTATTTTTCATTCTGGATAACTTTCTGATTTTTCGAAAATTATTCAGGGGACAATTGTTTAGTATGGATAGTATACTATCACACCTTTAGAAGAAGTGTGTTTAACACAGGCAGTGTCTTCCAATTACACACATATCCATTCTCGAAAACAAGTATTCTCAATGTGTTCAGTTCTGCTCTTTAAAGACCTGTAAATAGCTGGGACTTAAATTCTGTAGAATTGGTAAACATCCAGCAATTACTTGGCAAATTTTTTGTAAAGTTTAATAATAATAGACAAAATTTAACATTGAATGAAAATACAATAATATTTCATATTTAATAATCGTTATGTCAAAATTCTTTGTATGATTTTGATAATTACATTAGAACCCCTTTAACCCATTAAACGCCGCTACCAGTTCTCGTTGTTCGATTTTCATGAAATTTGAGAATATGTTCTAAAACTATACCTTTAAGAAAATTTCGTCAAAAAAATATGGAAAAATCTTTTAATTTGGATAATTTGAGGTGTTGCATTTTCGCAACGTCAGCGAAATAGGGGGGTAAACGATAAAGGTATGAAACAAAACATGTACAGTTTTTAGGACACTTATTTCTCAAGATTTTTATACTCTATTAAGAAAAAAATATATTTGCTTAATAACTAAACATATTACTAACTTATGGAGATAAAACGTAAACTGGATATATAAAACTTATGACTAAACAATAAAAACATATAAAAGTATTTACGTGATTTTAGTGATTCTATTTTCCTTTGTGGTACGTTTCACGACATTTATGATATAACGCGACATTGCACAGTTCACATATAAAATATGTTTGGGAATAACACCCTGCATCTTTTTCTGTTTTGATTTCTTTTCAAAAAATGTTGAGTGCCTGGATTTGAACCTGATGATGTTAAAATGCAGATGGTTTTCCTATGCACAATAAGTTCGCTTTTGATGATTTCATAAATGTGGGTGCAATATGTCTTTTAAAATTTAAAAGGCACATATTTTCTTCAGGATGAACCATTTGGTAGAGTTACCACGAATTACGTACTGCCACATCACAAAAATTTGAAAATATGGCCCACCACCCCTTTTTACCGCGAACTCTTATTCTTAGTTGGAAACAAAGTTATCCGTTAAATCAACTCCACCCATTCAAATATTATATTGTGTAACAGCATTAGGTTGAGTGATTGTTACAATTTTTTTTTTTAAATATTTAATTAGGTACCTTGATATATTTTTAATTGGTTCAATCCCATCACAATTTGAAGCCACTATCCTTTCATTGAACAACTAAAATCACAGTTTTCTTTTCAAATCTATAATCAAATTCACCCCTTTCCATTTTTTTTAGTTCTTTGGAGGATTTTAACGATCCAATATTCTTTAGACGATTTTCTCTTATTGTGCCAGTGGCAAAAACAAATTATTCCTCAAATATATCATAAGGGGGAGAGATGTAAATAAATTATCAAAATAAACAATGTGGTGAGCTGGATTTTCTAAATTTTTCAGAAGACCCATCACATTTCCTCCAATACCCAAATTATAAATGTTTGAAGGCTGTACGTTGTACTGTTTTCCCCATATATAGATCAAAAGCATAAATGTATCCATCTGATGAAGCTAATGTCCAAGACTTGGCTGTGATTTGGGCCATTGCATTTTCCTTGGCTCGCCTCGCCTGGCAAGTTGAACTCTGAGATGTTGAAGGTTCACTCACCAACCTTTTTGAATTTACTTCCAAGGTTCCTGCTTTATCCTTGAGTACATGGTTATATATTTCGTCTTCGTGTAAATCATTATCATCAAAGTCCTCTTCGTCGGTAAGTTTGGAAACTTCAGGAGGTAAAATAACTACATCTGGAATGTCTTCTTCTTCATTACTATCAACATTCCAGTTCTATGCAATAAAATCAGCAGCCTCTTGTGCGGTAAAAAATCTTTTTTATTCATCCTAAAGCAAAAAATCACGATATTAAAATTCGTTGATAGCATTCGTGCGTAAAATATTGGAATGGATTTTACCCCCATATTTCGCTGACGTTGCACTGACGCAACGGCCAAATAATTCGTATTATATTTGCATTTTATAAGTTTTTTATTTTTACGAAACTATTCATTATTAAATTTCATATAATTTTTTTAAAGAAATGAAGAAAAAATATAAAAATATTTTACAATGTCTTAAAAATATAATGTATTCAAAAACAGCTTACCCGAGTGTCGCGTCATGTCCTTTTTTGAAGACCTCTGAATTGTAACTTAATATAATATATTTATACCTGAACCTATTTAAGGGTATAATAATACCTTGACAAAACACACCTAAGCTAATTACGGAAATTCCTTACCGAAATCTCAGAATATGACCAGTTCAAATAACCGTTGCGCTGCCGCAACGTCAGCGAAAAATGGGTTAATTTGAAATTAGATTAACCCCGATAATTTGTAAATCAATATAATTTTATGCCCCCTGCGCCTTAAATCAATATATCATGTAAATCAATTTATTTTAAGTTTTAAAAAATAATTCACGCGGATTTTTGATTGTGGGGTTTCCTTTGTATATTTCATGGCACCTTGTGGAATCCACCTTATTTATACATACATCGTGCTCCATCAAATTGGGGAATCTTATGTATGCTTTCTTTAGCTGCCTAGATATGCCCGGATATACCCAGATGGTTTTAATTGGAGCTAATTCATCGTACTTTACTCACTTGAAATGTTTTTTTTTTAATTCCTAAATTCCTCTTTTAGTGAGTGTTTGTGTTGTTAAAATGTTTAATTTCGTTTTTTATAATTATATAGTTAATTATAATTTAATTTGAATCGGCATTTATAAAAGACCTCACATATGTTATGTTATTCTTTTCTAAAGGTGGTCCTAAAAAAATTACCAATGCCTTTAATATTTGGCACAATACTTTCAGATGAAAACCCCAGCCATCCAGAATGACTTCAGCTACTACCGCCGCATCGTGTCACGCGGCGCCATCTCTCTGCCTGCGCCTGCCTTGCCAGCAGGGGCTGACCCCCCCTGCTCTCCGCAGCCACCACACATCGGGGTAGAATTAGCCAACAGAATCACTCTTTTCTACGCACACGCCACACCCATGCTCAAAGTGTTATCAGAAGCTACATCGCAGTTTGTGGCGGATAATCAGCAGGACCTGGAGAACACAACTGAGACTCTGGGCACAATGGCCAAGGTCTGCTTGAGGATGCTAGAAAATCCGTGCGTACTTTTCCTTATATTATTTTATTTACGCTTCAATAGGCCAAGAGGCCCAATTACCGAAGCGAAGCATATCACAAAACATCCCGACTTCAGTAAATCACATAGATTAATTGTGACCTTAGCGGGAATCGAACCCGGAGCCCTCGATGTGAGAAGCCAGTGAATTTTTTATATTCGATCTGTGTGTGATGTTGTGCGATCGAGAGTGATGTACATATATCGATCGATCGATCGATATACATCACTCTCACGATAGTCCAATGTTTTACAAAAGATAAGAATATTTAAAAAAAAATCTCACCCATCTCAGTAACTGTCGACAATTCACAGAAAAGTGTAAATAATATTTTCTATTCAAAATTAAATGAAGAAGACTCCCCCAAAGTACTATGTACTAGCCACTGTGTGTACAGGGAGAACATTGCAGCATCACATTTAACAACACAGCATATATTTTGAAAAAATAATCAAATTAAAAGATATATCTCAGAATATTTTTATTACTATTATTACACCTTTCATATTTTAATATATCATAATATTCTGTCACATAAATAGTTTATTTCAAAGTTTTTTCCAAAATATATTTAAGCCCTGCATGCGCCTAACTGCTATATTGAAACATTTTCTTTCAATTTATTTTTCTACTATTGCTGAACCAAGATGGATTTATGTACATATATATATATATATATATATACACAGATCTTTTGCCGAAAATAATTACATGTGTTTTTTTTATTCCATATAACTTTTTAATTTATAACATTACTCTTAATTTTATTTTCTGCATTGTTTCTTATTTGTCAATCATAAATATGTATCTGCAACATTTAGTTTTTATGTTTACATCACATTAGGAATGTCAAAATTAAAAAATACAGTATCTTATTAACCTACATTATTTTCTAATATTCACACTTCACAAATACATTTCTAATAAAGAAAAATGCAATTTTCAGAAAACTCGTAGCCCAATTCAGCCGCGAGGAGACGTCTCTTCTCGTCCTGCGTGTCATGGTGGGCCTGGTCATCCTATACGACTGGGTGCACCCTTCAGGGGCCTTCTGCCGTTCGTCATCGGTGGATGTCAAGGGCTGCGTTAGGTTTCTGCAACAGCAGCCGCCGGCTAAAGCGGAACCGCTGCTTAACGCGCTACGCTACACCACACGCCATCTGAACCACCACTCCACACCCAAGAACATAAAGACGTTGTTGTCTGCGTGAGGACAGCACTCCAGCCTTGCGTGCTGCTGCATGGATTGACAGCCGTCGGAGCAGCATTCGAGGTTCAAGGAGATAAATGTTCACCGATAGATTTTAGATTCACCCAAAATAAACCAGTCAGTTGATACCAGTGGTGGAGGAGCGCAGCCAATGTGTTTAGTAGAAGACAATTTTATATGAAACGTGATCATATTCGTATTTAATTGTGATCCATTAATTCATTCATTTCATCGTCAGATTCATCTTTACAAAAAAGGGACAAAAGTTGATTTAAAAAAAACAATTTTACAACATTTTTACAAAACTGTTAAATAATTGATAAATAGGATGCTGCGTTTGTTGAAAAATTTATTTTCAGAACAAATATTTCTTATAACAACCAGTTTTCAACGTCAATCAATTGCATATAATATTGACAGAACGAATATGCTAAAAAAATAACGAAACTGCAAATAATTTTGTTACTTCTCGTCTTTTCTTCTTCAGATTGTTTTCAACGCGACACTCGCAAGTTTAATTTACTCAGAATTGTGCATGCCCTGTTTTTGTAAAGATGACACGGATGTCAACACTTGGCAAGTGCCACTATTTGGTTTCACTAACGACAATAACCATTTTTTAATAAAAAAAAAATTTGAATAAATTAGATTTTTTTTTAAATGAAAAGATTTGACTACTGAAATATTATTCCTTTAAGTCTATGCTACTGAAAGTGCTCTGCTTGTGACCATCCCGCACAATATTGTTATTCTGCGTTCATCAGTGACTTTTACACTTCGATACTTTTACAAAGCACTAACATATTTTTCATTTCACAAATGTAAAATAATTGCAGTACACTAGAACGAGTTTAACTCATCTAATTGACCGTAACTACAGACCGCAAGGAAAACATATGAATGTTACAAATTAATAAGTTACCATGCAGTATAAATATATAATTACCTATATAGCTTCCTGCTTGGATGCACTCCCCAGATAAATTGCATTTATTATTTACAAATAGGATCCATTTACATATTGAGATCCAAAAGTTTCAAGTCATAACTTTTGACTGCAAGCTGTTGGACCTCACTACTGTATTCTGATTAACTACCTGCACATGCGTTGTAGAGAAGGTTTTCTTATATATTCATTACAACTGATTATTTTTGGGGAAAATGTTTCGTTGTTTATTTAGACGTCTACCATGTTTACCGCTGTATATTAATATTAGCAGCACGGTGATCATCACTTCTGAAGAATTTCCCATAAGAATAAATGTCATAATACTACTTAAAAACATTAAAGATTTTTCTATGTTTTATTTTATCACTGAATAATTGAGGACTGTATAATTGTATTTTAATAGGAAACTTGTGCGTAATACTATTTTATGTTTTAAAAAAGGACCGTTTTGTTTTTGAATTATAAATAAGTTTTATTTTGAAAAAATCTACACAAATCGGTTTCGTAGAATCAGACAATTTTATTTTAATATATTTCAATCTATAAAAAATACTACAAAATATTTTGATAAATTAAAAATTTATTACGAGTTTTCTTTTTTGTAAAATAATCAATGCATTTTTACAATTTATGGGATTACTTTTAAACAAATCTATTCATGTGTTTATTTTATTGATCCCGTATTTCAACTTGCTCTAAAAATATTTTATTATAAACTAAATGGTTACTTTATAATTTGGCTCAATGTTTTTTTTTTTCGTATATATTTGATTTATAACTGTAATGTGTTACGCCTAAAAGAAATCATTTTAAATTTGATATTGTTAGGAAAGTTTCACAGAAATATTATGTTGATTCCAAAATTATTTATATTTGATTGTTGTTTTCTATGATTGATTTACATTTCAATATCTATTATAAAATAATTTATAATTTTGTTTGGAAACTAGAAAAGAATCATCTTATTATATTTTTTGTATATTTTTATTATTGCGGGGGAATTGAAATTTACTAAACATTGCTTTAATCAAATTAAAGATAGTGAATATTCTCTGTTGTTGGATAACTATTTCTAGATAATTTTTACAATACTTAAAATGACTATTTTGAAGTAAATTATTCATCACATGAACGGTTTATTGATATTAATTAATTCATATTTCTATTTGAGACATAAATACCCTCAACAGTATCGTTAATCAACTATAAAAACGAAATAAAATTCATTTATGAAGAAAACGTTCTCTAAGAAAAAGATTTGTTTATGTTCTCGATTAGTAAAATGAGACAATGCCTAAAAATAAATATGGTTTTGACAAATCATAATTGGATTGAACTGATTTTTTTGTTTGTATGTAATATTTTTTAGTTCATTTTATAATTCTGTTGAATTTTGTTTTTATTCAATTTAATGCCTTAAATCTTTTGAATAGTAAATGGTATACACATTTTCAGATACATAGAATAAATGTGCAAATATATTGCATCTTAATGCAATATCCTGAGAAGTAAACTGTTATATTTATTGAAGATGCATAGAACAATATAGAAGACTGCAGCAACCACTTTCATGTATTTTTATTATTAAGTAAATTAAGAACATTTTATTTATAAATAGTCCACACACTATAAAAATTGATTGAAATATTGACAAGGTACGTAAAACACAATTTCCATACTATAATAATTCATTTGGGGTATAGTTCTCATAATATTAATATTATTTTTTGTATTCAAGCATAACTTTATAATGTTACTAGTCTAATGTCAAATGACTTATTTTATAATATGATCCAAAGTTCATTTTAAGAGTATTTTAATATACAATTAATTATTATATTGGATTGCTCAAAACTTTATTTAAAATATAAAACCATTATTTAGCAATAAAGCCTTTGTACAATGTATATCATATTTTTGTTTAGTAATTTAATATCTGCGTGATTAAATATGTTTGGCACAGGTTTTACGTATTAATGTTGCAAATTTAACATTCCACATAAAGAATATTATTTATAGAAATCTAAAAATTCATGATCGTAACATTTACCATGAAATTTCTCAAAACCAAAGCCTTTCGACTGATGTATCAGTTACCTTAGTAAATTGTTTAATTAGTTTAACCTTTTTTTTGTATTCTTATATATAAGATTCACATACCCCAAGCATCTTTCTAAATAAATCACCTTTACTTAATATCCCTCCCAGGGATTCAAGATGCCTTCACAGGGAATGTGATATCACTGATCAAAATTTAGATGTCATTATATATTATTTCATAATATGTTTGTGATGTATGTTTACAGGACATTTACACACTACTTGTCTATTGTTTAACCCATTCCACGCGTTAAAAAATATATCTGACATCTTTCATACGCGGCGCCATTTGGCGGCATTATATTTTATGACTTTAAACAAAGATAACGCTCTAAATTTATTAATTGTTTATAGTAAGTTGATGAGTAAAGCATTCAAGAATCTTCAAGGACAAAATCCAACACTGAAATCTTTCAAATATTAACAAAATAACGTAAACAAAATTTAATATGGGACGACATAACACCGAGCGACGCCAGCGCTATAATCGGTGGTGTTTATGCGTACCAGAGTGAAATGGTGTTCTGCGCGGGCACTGATTTTTAACACTATTTACAATTCACAAAATCTTAATAATATTTTTAAAACTTTTTCAAATTGTGATACACCTTAAAACAATTTTTGGCACTTAATGGTACATTGCATTCTAAATACATAAACTGAGTTTGTTTTCTAATTTTATTTTTGATACTGGAAGTTTAAATAAGGGTACTTGTTTCTATTAAAAACGTATAATTCCTTAATACTTCAACAGATTTTAATAATAAAACAAAACACAAATTTAAGAATTATCAATCGAAACAATTTTTATAAAAACAATTTTCAAAATTGGAATAAAATCGCACTTTTCTTAACACAAATAATTTTTAATATAATCATTCAATTATTATTTTTAAACATCAAAACTATCACAAACATAAAAGTCACTCGAGAATGAATAATGAATCAATGAATTTTGGTGTCTCATAATATTTCATTTTGTCTAAAAAAAGCCCCGTGCAGAACTCTATTGAGATACAGAGTCTTTGTTCATACGCGCGGAAACCGGCGGGAGATTTTGAATAACTGAATCGTATTCTGCTGCGTTAGGACATTTATTATTTCGGGTTTGTTTATAAAATCACTAACAATCTTTGACAAATATTGAAAGATGTCGCTAGGATAAAGATCCAAGATATTTTTGAAACCATTTTTACCACTCCACGATGCACGTGTACACGGCAGTAGCTAGCGAAACTCGGCGACTCAAATATGAGTCGTCCGCGCTGTGGGCACGTATGGCGCGACTCATATATGAGTCGCCCGTGGGCAATGGGTTAAGAATAATAGCACACAGAATAAAATGAGCAGAGAGATACAAACATTTATTCAGAGAACTTAGAATATTTCAGCAATAATTAACTTTGTTTAAATGACCAAAAATATGACATATTCAAATTAGGCTAGGTCCTCCAGGTGGCCGTACTTGTCGCTGGGCAGCCAATAGTTCTTTACAGTCTAATCTTAGAACTTAAACTTCAAAAATATACTTGCCTACAGAAAAAATAAAATTGACATCAGAAAATATGCACAAACGTGAATATATTTTTCTTAAAGTGACTCGATATATAATGTATATATTGAGGGTAGAGAGCCAAAAGGGTTTTAGTGATTATTTTGAACTTTACAGGAGAGCAAAAGAAAGTTCTGTCTATCTGATTTTGTCAATGTTCCTTTTATTATTAAACAATTTCCATATTTGTTTATTCAAAACACAAATATTTTCTCTTTTTAATTTTTTATAAAAGCGTGTTTAAATTTTTTTATTTTACTTTATTAATATTTTTAGAAATTGCGTTAGAAATCTAATTTGAATTTGTCATATTTTTGGTCATCCAGGCATTTTGCAGAGTAACGGTTTAATAATTTCTGAAATATTAATTATATGTATATTGTCATCCGGAATACGTCTCTCTGCTAAATTTCAGAGCGGTTGTTGGTCAAGAAGTGAGTCAGATATTTATTACAATATTTGTCCATATCCCTGACAGACAGAAAAGTGAAGCTAAATAAAAGTATGTAAAACACTGGCAAATAAACACATTGCATTTTATAAAATGATCTGAAACCACCATTTGAATAACCCTGCCATAGGTGAAAATCATTCAAAAATATCAAATAATCTTTTTACAACAAAATATTTCCTTAATCTCTGTTCAAATTGAACACCGACCGAAATAAACCCTGCCTTATGTGAAAATCATTCAAAAATATCAAATAATCTTTTTACAAAACAAAATATTTCCATAATCTCTGTTCAAATTGAACACCAAAATAATCAATAGATACGTACAAGATAGTGATAGATAAGAATGCTTTTTTGCTTTTTCACCCAGCAACAATTTTTCCTGAAATTAATTATTATTTATTACTATTGGCTATTTAAGTATCTGTCTATCCTTGCGACATATTTTTGATTTTCGTAACTCGGATGAGACAGGCACGGAATATTTAAAATCCATTATCCCCAAAATCTTAAATCTGAAAAATTGCTGTACGTGCATGATAATTTTGAATGATTATCGTATCATAAATGTCAATATGA
Organism: Agrypnia vestita; assembly: GCA_016648135.1. NCBI lineage: Eukaryota > Metazoa > Arthropoda > Insecta > Trichoptera > Phryganeidae > Agrypnia > Agrypnia vestita. The sequence goes on along the minus strand of JADDOH010001112.1, from coordinate 18,352 downwards.
TTTATTTCATTTAAAAAATCACATCATTGTGTGGAATCACGCAATGTGTCTGCGATGAAAGTAATCTGAACAAAAAATTGACAGAAACACCTGAAATATGAAGAATGTTACTAATTACAACCTTTGCAGTGAAATGTGTTTCTTATTGTTGTAAATTTAATATAAAGAAACTTTATTTTAAAGAGTAACTTAAAATTACATCTTATACAAATACTGCATGTGTTCATGTTTATAGGAAATTAATTTTTCATTTTAAATTCATTTTGTATATTAATACATATTACGTCCATTTCTCCCGAGTAGAACAAAATGATTGCTCAATCGCTTTTTATATTCATAGAGAAATTTTTAAATAAAACATACAAGTTAGAAAAATTAATATTTCTTGTAGCCAATGATTTTCCAAACCTATTTACATATTACCCAATATTTGTTACATAGATCGAATACATTTTTATGGCCATTTGGACAATTAGTCCACTTGCTTGTTCAAACTCTTATTTGTCTAAACAAATTTTTTAATATTTACACTATTAAATATTTTCTAACATTTCTCCCCGTAAGGTGAAATGGTAACAATCTTGAGTACCAAATCCAGACAGCGCTCGCTCCATAGATATTGCATTGATTAAAGAGCACAGTATTGGTGTGTATGGATCTTTCTACAATTATTGTGGAGTTCATTCAAATACACATGCAAATATGATTCAAAAGCAACCAGGCTGCAACTGATTAAGAAATCTTGAGCACGGGAATATTTGGAAGCCCTAAAACTATATTTTCTAAAGTCCGTGATGCAGGAGGAAACAATTGTCAGAAATTATAATTTACATATTAGAAAATTAATAAATTTGCAGTGAGGAGTGTGTGCAGGGTACTATAGTTTCAAGTATTATTATCTTTATTGCAACCGAAATTTTGCCTTTTTTTACAAGTCTCTGCTTTATTTTCTTCAAATATACTACTAAAAGTAATCCTCATTGAGAAAACTAATCCTAATACCACTGATAATCGAAAGTCACCAGAGCAGCATCGTGACTCAATCCAGTGATTCTAATTTTGATCTTGTACATTTGCTAAACTGAAAGTATTATATGTATATTTTTTCTGATATCCAATATTTATTGGTCTTTTTTGGTATTTTCTTGGTCTTTTTTATAAGACCCATTTGCAGTTTTAATTCATAAAATTTCTCCAATCAATATACTTGTTATATTTTTATAAAGTTACAAAGATTAATCCAAGTCGTGGCAATTTACATTTCCCAAGGATTTTCTTTTGTTTTGTCATTATTGTTAGTATTCCAACAAAAGTTTAAAAACTACTGTTAATATTCCTGATAAAGAAAAGCTTTGATAAAAACTAATAAGTTTGCAAATGTTATGAATCTATTGACACCAAAACTATGAATATGGGGAAAATACTTTAAGGCTACGTTCACACGACCGCGCGGTACCGCGCGGAACTACTCACCGCGCGGAACAAGATCTTAATAAATAGAGTTTATCGTCTACATTAACGCGCGGCACCGCTCCTACCCGCGCGCAAGATCTTGACCCGCGCGGTGCCGCGCGGATCAAGATCCTACAAGCCTGTATCGACCCGTTCAGTTGATCCGCGCGGTTTGAGACGGACAGACACATAGATCGAAGAAAATGAGTAGCGAAGACGTATCAATCGATTTGCTTATCGATGAAATTAAAAAAAGAGATGCCATTTGGAATCTTAGTTCGGAGGACTATTCGAATAAAATAATAAAAAGAAGATCTTGGTGATACCTTGATGCAATACCTTATAGCATGATCACTATGTTTTAAATCGTTTTCAACGCAATCATATAAAAAATCGAAGGATGTAACCGACATCCTGAATTAGTTAAAAAAATTCTCTTCGTGTAGTCTCAGGTCGGGATATAAAGTAAAAAATAGGCTTGAAGAAAGTCTTTGACTTAAAATAGGATACACCCAGTATCTTCTTTGTCTTCTTCTGCGATATTTCAGTTTTCGGTATAAAATCCGTAAGCAAATTGCCTCCTCCACATCCATTCTCTAACAATGTTGATGCCGGACTGGCTCGCGCACAACGCTGTAATGTGAACGCTCTCACCGCGCGGGACCGCGCGGTCCATGTGAACGTGGCCTTAGACAAGATTACGCAGAATTAAGTTCTGTAATGAGTAATGTGTCAAAATTACAATTGTGCTTTAAGCATCAATGTGGTAAATATGATTTATTGTAAGATATTTAATATGGTAATATAATATTTATTATCTCATTTAAAAATGACACAAATTATAATATCGTACTAATCTTTTTTTCAAAATTAACGAATCTTGTGGCTCTGTTTTGATTAATGTTAAAATAATGTTTTGATTAATCCTGTAGGTAATGCATATTCAAATATCGCAAAAAAAAGTTTTCACTAATGTTATGTTAATCAAAATAGACTATATATTTAGTATCATCATTTTATTATGAATAAGATTCCCTTCGCCAGATAATATTATTAAATATACATGTCTCTTATTGATTGTACCGTAGGTCTACCAAAAGTATACAATTAATAGCATGATTGTGAAGATGACACCAAAAAACAAAACTGTCTTGCAATTGCTACTTGAATAGGAAAATAATTTGTAACTCGTTTGAGTATAAACTATTTAAAGAACACTAACCAACTTACTGGTTTGGACGAGAGTTATCATATAATCCATAACAAGGTGTCTTTAAATATAGGGTATTAATTTCTAGTAAATTATCTTCATTCTAGTGTATTTTATTTCTTTTGTAATTACACCCATTTTTAGTGAATGTTGTACACAGGATATTACGCTTTAACTGTACACACCGCAACTCAATATGTTTCATAATTTATAGGTTAATCAATTGTAGAAGTTCCCAACCATATATTGTCCCCTTGTATTTCAATAAACAACAATTTTACTTACAAATTCAGGGAATTGGCAGAATGTCGCTTATGGGGATCAACAAACTGGAAATAGTACATTTTCACTAAAAAAAATCTGTCGGATCCGTTATAAAACTGCATAAAACACAAAATTAAGTGCATGTAATCTAAATGTAATTGTAAAACTTTAAAATGGTTGAGAATTTCTACTTTTAGTGTTTAATTATCAATAAAGAAATATCACATAAATAAACTTATTATTAAGATTACAATTAAACCATGACTCAATATTTTATTATACAATTTTAATAACCAAGCATTGTATTGTGAGTATTTTTACACTCTTCTATCTTTTTAAAACATTTTTATACATTACCTTTCCATGTTCTGTTTCTGAATACAATCACTCATATTCTATATTTGTTAGAAAGTTTAAATATTATGTGTTTCATAACATCAATGTAATATTAATTTTATTAAAATACACCAAAGTTATTCAAAATAATTCTTTTAATTGCCCATTTTACATGAAAACCTGCAGAAAATTGACTTATTGTTCTCAGACCTTTTTTCAAAATCAAACCACTCTTCTTTGTACATACCTAAATTTACTCCCACTAAATTACTTTCTTTTCTATACCATCCGAATCCACTCTCTCTTAAATCTACTGTCCATATGAATTCATTCATTTTAAATATTTCCTCCAAATAACCAACATACCTTTGGGTCATCTATATCGGTGTACATTGCCATTGCCAATTTCAAAAAATAACAAAATCATGTGAAAAAATGTTAATTAAAGAAGCGAGATGTATAGATTATTTTAAAATACATTTAGATATTATTTAATATCTGTATTGGTGCACATTGTTATTTCCAGTTTCCAAAAATAACAAAATCGTGTGAAAAAATCTTAATGAAGCAAGGTGTACAGATTATTTTAAAATACATTTAGATATTATTTAATATGCAGCAAGTGCGCGTGTAGTGAGTACATTCGAAGCATGACTTTTACGTAACGTAATATGATTAGGTAAAAGTCATGCTTCGAATGTACTCACTACACGCGCACTTGCTGCATATTAAATAATATCTAAATGTTTTTTCAGGAAAAAAAATCAAAATTAGTCATTTATATCTGGTACAATGTTATATGCATTAAAATCTAATTAATATAATATAAATATTATAAGGTATAATTTTTATTTTGATTTTTCATCAAAATATATGTTTACGTAAAAGTCGTGCTTCAATGTACCTACTCAGCACACCCCTGATACTCGAGTCACTTGAAAAAACTAAAGAAATCCATGTGTATTTTAAAATAATATGTGCACTTCGCATTATTGTTTTAACAAAAGTATTAATATTTTTATGAAAAAAACACTAATCCAGTGCGAATGCAAGTTGCACAGTTAAAAATAAAATGGAAAAACAGCATGCACATAGGAATGCCAGACGAAGTGTCAAATACAACAGAAGATCAATGTAAGAATGCCATTCAGCACTAAGAGGAGCGTGATAGAAGAATTATTCAGCAAAGAGTAAATGCAGAAAGAAGATATAATTAATATGAGGGAATAGAAGCAAATGAATCACTTGGTATTTTGACAAAAAAAAAGGGCAAAGCAGGTGGAAAAGAGTGTCAATTTTACAGTTGATAACTGATTTTGAAAGCAAGTTTGTGTGTTTTAGAAGCATTTTATTAAAAAAGTATTAATTATAAAAATCTCTGTTCTAACTTTAAAATTGGTAAAAAAAAACTTTTACTGATTTTAAAGGTCGCGTATTAGCCAGTATTGGTTGGGATGTGGTCTTTATAGGTGAGTCGATGACAGCCGATTGCAGACTCCAATGCACCATAAAGATCCACTGTATAGGAATAGTTTGTTTAATTTCTTCTTCTTCAACTTTATTTAGACTCAAGAGTGTTTGTGCAGGAGTTTCCTCTCATGATGTTGAATTGAGGGCCTCCCCGGTGGACGTTGTCCATCGGGTATGCCATGCAGAGCTATGTATAGTATTCATGTTGTACTCATTCTCTGTATATATTGGTACCAGATACAATGTCGATGCCGTTGTCCCCATCCGACCACATCCTGAACCTTTCGGATCACTGTATTCCTCACGCAATCATGCAGTCTTCCCAGCAATAACATGCAAAGTTTTCAACTCAGTTGTTCTTAGCATGCTCTTTGTCTTGGCAGTGTCTGCCTTCACTGCAATGCCACATGTGAGGATAGGTCACATACTGGTATTATAAATGCCTATCTTGCTGTCTGTCCTCATATCTTTACTCTTCCATACATGTCTCAGGCAGCCTGCCACAACTGCAGCCTTATCCACCTGAGGCCTAACTTCTCTGGGGAGGTCATGAGAGCTGAGCATTTCACTGCTAATATATCTGAACTAGGTAACTTGTCCAGTTAGCTCATCGTTTACTGAGATTGGATGCTCTAACGGGTCTTCGGAGAGCATCATATATTTTGTTTTCGCTTTATACTACATATTTAATTTCAAATCAGTAATTAATATCAAAGTAATTGATACACATCTAGAACAGCTATTGAGCAGACCATGGAATTAGTATGGCTCACAAATATGGACATACTGAATACGCTTTACTGGGTCCAATTTATGTCCGAAGATGTTTGACTGTAGTAATGAATTTTCTGTGAGGTACACATTTCTCTTAAATAAAAGTCTCGTTCTATTTTTAACATTTTATATATTTGTTTGCTTACAAATAACAAGTGGAAAACAACATACATATAAATGTACACCTTAAAATAAAGAAATAAATAAATTTTAAATTTACACAATGTACAGCTACGTGTTAGTCGCTGGTCTGGGCTTGAGGATGAGTTTCCCCGTGTCATCACAAGACATATTGAAATCTGCTAAAACAGTGCGTGTCCTCGCAGTAATTATACTCGGTGCAATCACCCTCTTGTGTATTCCGTACAGAAAAAGTAGTACTGAAATACAGAAAAGAAATACCAATGTTTTGCCGATATTTTAAAATTTGATTTCATGATATTCAAATCAAAAAAGATTTGATTTGAATATGATTGATTTGAAATACCTTCTGAGGTTGGTTATGAGGTTATGATTAAATAATGGTATATAATGACTTATGACAAGACTGAAAATTATAAAATATGATATTGATAATTAATAATTTTGCATTACGGGCATGAAGCCAACTAACCAAGGTGTAAATGCGCAAATATCATATGTTATATTCCCTTGACCTTTTTTTTTTTTTGAACAATTGTTTTTAGCGATAGGTTGATTAGTATTTGTAGATAAGATACCGGTTAAGTTTTAGCGATAGGTTGGTATCTATAGATTAGAAAACAAAATATATTTTTTAATTTTTGTTTTATTATTGGGGCACGTGTACATGGGTGAAATTTTTTACTGAACCTCAAAGGCTGTTGCTAAACAACAGTACGGATTTGGTGTTATGAGTCATTCATTAAAAATTCTAAATATTTTATTTACATATAATGACACTGATAACTTTGGTCATATAACCCCAATAATTGGGAGGTTCTAAAATTGTCAAAATAACAATTTATTATATGCAGATCACTATATTGACTTTTTAAAGCAAAATCAGTTGGATATGAAGTCCACTTGAAAGTGTCTCTCAGATTGCAAAGTAGTCAAAATTATTTGTTCAAAATTATTAATATAAAGTGAGGTGCAAAATGATATTTTTTAAATTATTTTGTATTTAAATCATTATTAAGTAGATATATTTATAAGTTTTTTTAATTATGGATTTGTATCATTGGAGTGAAGATATGCTATACAAAGTATATTTAATCCTAGATACTCATTTACAATCAAGTAATAGAGTAATTAAGATGAATTATAGAAGTCTCACAGAGACTAAACTATTTGTGTGAGAAATGTGTATGGATGTCTCTACTACGATGGCCCAGGGCCTACAACCTGTATGACCTGGCTTAAGGGATCACTACATAATACAACGTTCACCATCGTAAGAACATCCACACATTCGGTCGTATTCTGAAGTAAGCAATACTGCTATTTCTGTATCTCGTAGTTGTTGTATAACATTGTAATGCCACCAATTTTTAAATTTTAAGTTTGACGGGTTTGAAATTAATGAATTCAATCAATTAGAAAACTTATTATTTATGATTGTGAATAACTTAATGTTTGTTTACATTTCAGAAGTTTCTGATTGATCAAATTCATTAATTTCAAACCTGTCAAACTTAAAATGTCAAAATTGGCAGCATTACAATGTTATACAATATTTGGCGAGACACAGAAATAGCAATATTGCTTATTTCAGAATACGGCCAATTATCAAATTTTTTAAAGATGTATACACATTAGAGATGAAACGGATATCCGGTAACTATCCGGTATCCAGCCTACTTTTACTATCCGGCCGGATACCGGATAGTACCTCAAATGCGAAAATTTCACAAAATTATCATCAGTAAATTGATAAAGGAAGATACTTGCAGGCAAAACAAAACCACACAATTATAGAAAAATTGTTTATTATTAATTTAATCAACAAATTGGTTAATATTAAAAATTAACGAATGGCAAATTAAGATAGATGAACACTAGTTTCTCTGCATTTTGAGGGGATAAGCGCGATGCTCTTGTAAATAAGACTGGCTTCAGAAAATAATCTTTCGCTCTACGCACTACTACAAGAAGTTGAAAGGTAAATTCTGGCAAACTTTGTCAAATTTGGACAGTGATTTGAATTAGCTGACCACCAAATGTAATGGTCACGACCATGATCCATTCGAACTCTCTTCAAATAATAGTCAATCTCGCTTTGTAATTGCGTTATTTTCTTGATCTTGACACTGACTATTATTATTATTTGCCACTTAGGCCCGGATTTTTCAAGTTGGATTAAAATAAAAGTTCATTTAAAGCATAAATTTTTACAGAAACGGATCGTTTGATTGGTGGAGAACGCAAAAATCTATGCTTAAAATTAACTTTTACTTTAATCCTTAGTCGAATTCCGAAATATATTGTGAGCTTCACAAGTGACAGTTGATCCGTTGGTCAGTTGATCAGTGACAGTCTCGTCACTTCTGTTTCTCTTAGCAGGCATAGGAGATGGTGATAAACTTCCACTATTGGAAGATTCATCGCAAGACATTTTTATAAATTCCAACAAGATTTTCTGTCGGGCTCTTTCTGATGTTATCTGGTTTTCAAGTTAACATTTTTTCTTTTGATACAAAGCACTAAGTCATGCTTTCTGCTACAACAATTTTTCCACTAGATAGTGCAATAGATCATTATTCAAACTAAGCAGTCAACAAAATTTAATGCTGATCTTCGAAACGCTATTTTGAGTATTAATTTTTAATCAGAATGCCTCAGTCTCGCTGAACAAAACTTATCTTAAAATTGTATTCATATAGTCAGATAACAAAAAAATTATAACTTCATTAATATTGAACATTTCTTAATTACTATATTACAGATTTATCATCATAATGTCAGCTTTCCACTCGTACGAAAACGTATTCTGCGTACACAATTAATCATTTCTAAGATACTAAAGTCGAATATTGCTTATATTTTCTTAATAATTGTAAATAATATTTAGTTTATTACTTTTATACAAGAACAGAGGTACTATCTAAGTTATTGTCCTAAAAAAATTTAGTCTAGCATAAATATTCTGATATAAATTGATAATAAAAACCAACATTTGCGAAAAAAAAGCCGAAAAATGCATTTGCAGTGAATGTCCAGCCTTAGTGCCTTCTGTCCAGTATACATACCTCGATATTTAGGTGGATGTTATAAAGGTATTTTTCATCAAAACCCAATAGCCTAGTTTTAGTCATATTTTTTCATCAAATAATTAAATCAATTCAAAACAAAAGATAAACAGGCCTAGCATATATAAGGAGTGTAAAAGCAAAGGCAACAATATCCCATTAAGGCATTTCTGAGATAAATACAAAACAACTGTCACTACTCAAGGATTCTACGAAACACGCATCCAATTTTAAATAAGTTTAAAACTATTGCCACTTCAATTTTCCACTAATATTTGTACATAAATAAATATTTTAAATGTGGATATTGCTGTCTTGCTACCAAATAGTGCACATTACTGCTTTTTCTAATTATATAATCTTTGCTATGATGTTTCATTCTAAAAACAACATCAAATCTCACTTTAGTATGAAGCAGCCTTTTTGTCACGTGATAAATCCTTGGGGGTTGATTAATTGAAGTGGATATAGCTGTCATTGTTTTGAATAGTGATTTGGAAATATGATTTTGGAAGGGATAGCTATTTCCTATAAAATCTCGAATTCAGTACATTCCAAATTCCTCGGTGACTGCATTCAAAACATTTTTTATTTTGGATATTGCTGCCTTTGCTTTTATACACCTCATATGTAACAGAAAGTATGGATAATGAATGGATGACGAACCTGCTTTTTTCCCCTCGCCACCATGAGAAATTTGCACTCGGCACAATAAACAAACGGAATATTTGTTATTATCACTACTGATATCAAAATATTGCCAAATAGGCGATCTTCGTTTCACTGTCGACATAATTTTTATTATATTGTAAGATACAAGTTAACATTATAACAATAAAACAAGTGAGCGCAGCAAACAGCAGCCGGATATCCGGCGGCCGGCGTAGGGGCTCGTCGGATATCTGGTATCCGATATCTGGCCAAATCACTATCCGTTTCATCTCTCATACATATGTTAATTGTATAATGTAATTCTGTTCTCAAATTATTTTTATATGTATGTTCTCAGATCTCCGATATAACGTACCAACTGTATCAAACAAATTAAGTTGATCGACTTCTAACCAAATTCATCTGTATATTTGTAAAAAATATTTTTTTGTCAAAATATTTCAAATGTAATAAAACTCACCTAAAAGAATGGAAGTAATAGTGAAGCAGGGATGATTCCACAGAGACTGCGAGAGAGAAACCATCGGAGTGAGGGGATCAGTCAACCAGTACCAGGCTCCGATGGCCGTACAAACGGAGATTACACCCAAGAGTACTATTGCGTAAAAAAAATTACAAATATTTATATTTAAAATCTGATTTGTGTAATCAAGTGGTTAAAATGACCGCCTTTTATAATAAAGGTTGGTGTTTCGAATTCCAATAATGACCTTCCTCAAGTCAGTCCTATTTTTAAAGCAATTACTTTAACTATACTGCAATTTAATAGTAAAAGAATAAAAAAAATTGATAATCAATTATTCTATACATATAAACACAGAATCAAGCCCACAAAATTAGGCATAGGTACGTCAGTTTTATTTATCTAAAATATTAAAATATAGTCACTTACTTCTCCATCTCATCGTAGCTGGATGCAAACAAGATATTACTTCAGTCAACCGCCTCTCGAATGCTTTCAAATCTGAGGGTAACAAGTGAGGTTAACATTTTTAAATATATTTAAGTCAATTAGATATACGAATTATGACAACAATATTACACACCATCACAAGCGGTCTGCTCAAGAGACATTTTAAATATTATGATACTAATTCCAGAAAGTAATAACGATAATAATAGCAATTAAATCAACAACATTAAATGACATATGAAACAATTTGTATCTGTTTCATAGACAATATCGACAATATAGTCCGTCTAACTTATCTGAAGAATGGCCAAATTTGGAACTAACGACGCCATATTGGATTATCTACAGCTGACAGACCTTTGACAGACATTGTTTACAGAGGGGTTCACGACTGTTTCGATAGTTTTTTAAGAAAATTTTAGATTGTCACCATGCCAAAAACCATTAAAAGCGGTGTTCGGGAAATAATCTTGAAAATGCACACGTTTTTTGAAGAGGAACAACGTCTAAAAGCCCCAATTATACCGTTTGATTTTGTTCATAGACTTATTGCCGCCACTTCAGGTTAGTGCTGCCATGCAGTTAAAATGATTTTCCCATACTTAGTTTTTTATTTTACTATTATACAATTTCTTCAGGTATTTCTGAATCGGCAATTTACAAAATATTTAAAGAAGGTAAAGTGGCCGTGGAAATGGGTATTAAAATATCTACACCCGGAAAAAAAAGAACAAGGATAAGTGGAAAAATTGAATTAGATGCCGTAAGATGGGAAAAGTTTTAGAACATATTTTATTCGATAATTTTTTACATATAATTTTTATTATTTATACTTTTTATTACATAATTCATTAACGAGTTCATTTGTATAAACATCTTTTTTCAAAAATATTTTTTTTTATTTATGCACATTAAAGACTGGTTGCATCAACTTCCTTTATAGCAATGGTTCATAGATTCTGACGAGAGCGAGTTGTTTGATCGGTGGAAAATGCAAAATATCTATATTTTAACGAAAGATTATAAACCAAGTTGATACAACGGCCCTAAACCGATTGATATCCTTAGGTGTTACTGAGTTAAACATGGTGGTCATGATCATTAGGTATGAGACACCGAATAAAACCGGCGCCACACTGCGCGGATCTTCCGCCGCGTCTCTTCTGTCGTGGAACATCGCTACATTTCTTTCCATACAATATGCGCTTATTAAACACACTACGCGGATGATCGGTCGATCTATTTGCTTTGCCGATTTGGCGCAACGGAAAAAAACGCGGCAGAAGATCTGCGTAATGTGGCGCCGGCCTAAAAGAATTATTATTGTTTGTTTTTTTTCCTGAAAATTGTATTTTTCTTTGATTTTGAAAAAACGCCATTTTGTGATGTTGTGTATTTTACGAATGTATATTTTGATAAATTTATTTGTACGTTAGTTTACATTTTTTGTTTTTTATCGTGTCGTATACTGCTTAATAACTTGTTTAAGAAAAAACGAATTTGCATAAAATTCCCTACAAATGAGATAATTTTTAGACTATGGGCAGTACCACAACGATTGGGACGCCCTCCTTTATTCTCCAGATAAGTTGGACGGACTTATATCTCTTGTCTATAAAAGAGATATAACTTTTCTAGTGATAAAATATAATCTATATTCTGTGGATAAAATCCATAAATATAGATATTTTACGATTTTGCCGTCAAAAATCAAAGAAATGTATGTCGATAATATTAATTTATGTAACTGCATGTTGGTATTTGCTGCCTCAAACTGCCTCGCGACAATGTTCTTGTACGATAGGTATTTTGAGTACCTAAATATATTTAAAAAAAGAATCTACGAACTCCGAGTACTTTGCTTGTGGCTTTACCACCTAAACTTAAAACTTTCTACAAGTACTATCTAGTTACTAAATTAGGATCAACAAAAAACAAAAACGATTTATATAACTCTATATCAGTGTTCGTTGTCTCTATCTCTCTAGTGACGATATTCATATGCCGTAGACCTTTTGTACAAATATAAAAAAATGGTGGCCCTCGTAGTCCAGAGGGTTTCGGGTTCGTTTATCAATGAAGCCACAATAGTTCGTGTGATCTCCTTAAGCTTTACTATTTTCGGTATGATTCGCTATAGTAATTGGGTCTCATGGCCTATTAAAAATCAAAATAAAACAATTCTAAGAATGTACGGTACTCGGAGTATCTACTCTACTTGCTACTTTGCCATCTAATTTTTATCTTCTCCTGCGTCGGTGTTATTCACTTTTACCAAGTATGTACTTTCTTTTTACTTTTTTAGTTACTTACATCATAAATATTATGTTGTAAAACATTACAACATAATATTTATATGATATATACAAATTTAAGAAAACGACCTGCGAACCTTTCCTAAAGTGGTGACCCCGACGTGATTACTTTTTCGATTTGGAAAGCCTACAGATGAAAAATGCGATCTCAGTAGCGAAGGGAAAAACTACATTTCAAAATGAAGACTACAACACACACACGTTCACTAGTTTGAAGACTACAAAATGTACACTACAATTGTTGTAAAAACTACTTGAAGTGAAGTAATTGTAGTACTACGAAATGAAGTGAAGTAATTGTAATAATAATGAAGTGTGAAGTAATAGTGAAGTAAATTTTTAAATGAAGTGAAGTATTTTTTTCCCAAATAAAAAAAGGCTTAAAAAAAAAAAGGTCAACGACAAAAAAAAATTACGATAAATGACGATATTTTCTCCAAAATAACATTTGGCGACCTAAAAAAAAAAAAAAGGTCGCCAGCCAGATTTCTTCATTCAATTCCAAAAAATTTTCAAACCATGGGGGGGGGTTGTTACAGTTTCCAGAGATTTCTTCGTTTAGCTACATCAACTTTCCAAGAACTTCACGTAAAAAATGCACTATTTAAAGTATGTTTCTCATACTTTCGATAACTTTGTAGTGTTCGTTTTGAAATGAAGTGTACTATTTGAAGTTTATACTTTCAATAACTTTGGTGTTTGTAGTTTGTAGTGTGCACTACACATCAAAGTGTGCGAAGTGTGCACTTCAATGTAGTGTAGTACTACATTGTAGTAGTGAGTACAGAGCGGACCCATCACTAGATCTCAGTGAACAGTGACGTAACAAAAGACACGGGCGATGCGCGTGGCGGAGTTCCCAAATGAGGCAGCAAAACGGAGGCCAAACGCATAATCCAATATTATGCCTGGCCGTTCATCAATCGACTCATCTAGCGCCGACTCACTCTTTCGACCGACGGCTCACAATGACAAGCACCGGTGTCCCCAGTATCTTCAACGACAAGACTGCGGATGTCGAACATTCGTCCCCAATACCTGCACCAATCAGTCCCGTCGGGCCTAAGCCTTAACGTCAGACGGACTTGCATGTGTTATCTATTTATTTGTTCCTCATTTGCTTTATTTATTTATATACTTCAGCTCCCGGAGCCTATCTTCGGTCGAGAAATAAACATTAACAACAAATCGCTCTTTCATTGGATCATGTGAAAATGTAGAGATTAAAGTAACAAGTAAATAAAATAACGAACTTGGCTCGAAGTAACGCAAACAAAAAATAATATTTTATATCGTTATATTATTATGACCAGCGATCATTACCCGGCATTGCCCGAAAAGAAATTAGATTCAGTTACACCGTAAGATGGGAACTAAGGGGGAGAGGTATATCTTGTTTAGGGCGTTTACTAAATACCTAATTACTATGTATGCAAACCTTGGCCAGGCAAGAAAGAGGCGTGAGATGATTGTATTTTTCTCAGGATCCTAGAGCGTTACTAGACAAAATTTGAATGGTGTTCAATAGATATTTCAATATATACATGTTTCAGTGGAGGACTATGATTATGAGATAGCTCATAAAGATATCTGAAAACATGATATTTTTACATGTTTTTGTAAAATATCCTTATCATATTTATATATCAGCAAAACATCATATACAGTCTGTCAATAAAGTCTTGATCGTGGGTAAACTGAGAAACAAAAATTTATTTTACTGGCAATACTAGCAGTTCCGTCATTCTTGTCATTTTCTTGTGTTGTTTTGGTTTAAGGTTAGTTTGGGTTTGTTTAAGAAGTGGTGGATTCTTTGTTTTTAATATTTTTTAACGTTTAAAGACTTTAAAAACAATAATATGAGTAAAACAATTCGTAGTGAATCTAGGCGGATAATTTTTAGTGTGTATACGCAGTGTTTGGCGGAGTCTGAAGCCGGAAAGCTATCATGTGACATCAATAATGTTTTCGAGCGAACATCTCAAATGACTGGTAAGTACTGTGTTCATTATACTTTAAAATGGTTTTTCTTGATTAATTTTAACATTTAAATGTATAACAAGTCTATTAGACTACATTCTAGGGTATTTAATTTGTTTCGAATGTATCTAATAAATGACAGATGACAGATTGTAGTGACCGTCAAGGAACAAAACACGGTAAACGCCATTTAGGTTAGACGAAGCGTATTACTACTACGACATATTACTTTTCAATTTTCTCCTTTGTTCATATCTAATTTATTTAATGTACTTAAAATACAAAAATATATTGCCGAACATTAGCATCAGCTCATTGGGAGTGTGATAAGTAGCTAAACTGAGTAACTCTGAAACTGATTCTAGAAAAATAAATTAATGTGTTGCTCATGAATTTCAATGTTTTTTTTTTTCAGGCACATCCGTGAGTTCTGTAAGAAGAATTGTCAAGGAGGGAAATTCAACCGGAGGCAAATTTACAATTTGGGCACTTATCAAAAGGAAAGTAGCTCAAAAAAATGTTGGAGGACAAAATATTGTTAACTTAACAATCGAATCATTTGACAGTGTTAGGACCGATGATTGGAAAAACTGCTGCCAAAAAAGTCGAAAAGGAATATTATGACCGTGGTTTCACACTTTACGAAAATATGGATGATCTTGTAATGCTAGTAAATAATGAGTGACTCCGAATCAGATATTTCTGGCGTCGAATATATTGACTCTTCTGATCAAGAGACTTTTCAAGATATAGAATATTTAGATTCCGATTATGATTAGGTGGTAGTTGAGTATTTCTTTTTTTTTTAATTTTTCAATAACCATTAAAATATTTTTTCTATACTCTGTTTTTTTTAACTTAATTGATTTTATTAAATACTTTTATATTACAATAATTATGTCTTTTTTATTTTTCCCTTAATCAATTTATTTCAATTAATTATATTATATAAAATCACATCAGATGACATGACCGCAGTCGGATACAGACAGCCATACTAGTGTATGTTCTAATATTTATAATTTGCTGGAGGTTTTTTATGTCTGGAAGTAAAAATAAGTAAAGTATGTAACACTTTTGTGTCTTATAGGTTGATAAAAAATCATTTTGAAGGAACAAAAAAATAATTACGAAAAAAAATTCGCTTACAGTGTTTTGCTTTAACACAGTTAATCTTTAAATAGTGTTACCATGTGAACGATAGCAGCGCCCTCAATTATTTGTCAAGACTTTCTTGACAGACTGTATATCAGCGAAAATATCAGCTATTTTTTTTATTTTAGAGTAGATTATTGGTGTTGTGGTTATTCCAGGACACTAGCAAGTTATTCCTATTTTCATAGCATGAATATTGACGCGACATGTTTTTTGTGTTCGCATTAGGGATGGGTCGTCGACGTATTTACCGTCGACGAAACGAGACCGTCCACGTCCATCCATCGACGAGACGATCAACTAGTTGAAATCGTCAACTTCGTTACGCGGACGTCGCGGACGTTCTATCTAAACATCGGGACGATGGTCAACTGTCTACGGTTCAACGCGACGCTTCTCGACGGCTCAACCGTTGGCTATTTTATGACGTTAATTTTTAAAATTTAAAGAAGTTCGAAGGAATATAGTTTCGGGGAAAGTAAAACCGCTACTTGTGCTTATATGTAAAAAGAAATATTTTATTATTTATTTGTTTACGCATTTATAGGCTTTTACATATTGTTTTATAAACTTCTTTCTATATATAACAAAAAAAGAAGTAGGTGTACACAGCAATATCAGGTGTTAGCAGTAAAATATAAATATAAACTACATATATAAGCAGTGAAAGTATTGGGTATAAGCATTAAAATGTGAGTAAATAAAATGGAAGGAAACAATGATTTTGCGTAATAAAGGCACCAGTTATGAGGTGCGGTAAAAAATACTTTACATTTATTTATTATCTATAAATTTATAAATAAATACATAATTTAAAAATACTTTACATTTGAGATGTTATATAGAAATTTATTGAAGAATACATCTTTCAAAGTCAGGCTTTCACTTTGTGGTGACATTATTAATAAATAATTATATCTGTATTATTTGTCAACTTTAGTTTAAGGCTCAATCTGAGAAAAAGAACATTGTTCCCGAAATATGTAAAAAACCAATAAAAAGTGGTGTAAACAAAATTATAATAGATTTATTTTTTTATCTATAAAGTGGAAAATAGGGAATTTTTAATAAAAATTAATTAAACCTAAATTCAAGATTATATTACATATATAATAATTAATGTTGGACTCCTGAATAAGGACCATACTTAGGTATAGAAAATTTTATTCCCTACAAGTTATATCATTTATATGCTAAAGTTGAAAAGTAAGGAAATAACACAATAATTAAATTTTAGCATCCCTTTTCAGGTAGATATAAGAAGTCGAGATCGATCGAATAAATATTGATTTTATAAAAATATCTAGCCGGCCTGTTAATTAATAATAGTTCAATAAAAAATAAAATAATTAAACAGAATTGTTTTATTTTATACAGCGTAAAATTGGGAATTCACCGAATCGTCGCACGTGACATCACAAAAAAACAAGTAAAAAAATAATAGATAATAGCTTATTAAGCCTATCTCGCCCTACGCATGTATTCAAATTTCAAATCTCTAGTCATAGTTCGTGTACACAGATCTGCACTCTATGGTAGTGTACTTTAGAGTTGAAATGAAATTACCCGTCGAGCCGTCTATGGCATCTACAAGTCGACAGCGAGAGATGAGAGAGAAATAAACGGAGACGTTTTGTCTTGCTCTCGCTCGTTGCTTTGCATTGCGTAAATCTCGAATCGTCCACCGACCACGGCGTCCGCTGTCCACCGTCTACGAATTCAACTAGTCCATGCGATAAACGTAAACGGTCGACGCGTCGATGCAACGTCAACGGTTGATTTCAACTAGTCCGTCCATTCAACGCCCATCCCTAGTTCGCATCTCTAATTAAAAAATATAAAATATATTTATAAAGATATAGCCATGTATTCACTAGGGGACAAATAGCGCAGCAGTCGCATGAACATCTACGTTCATGTTTCGGGGACAATGACGCAGTCATTTGACGTGTACACATCGGGACTCGCATATCTTGTCGCGGAAATGTCACCCGATAAGGTTATGATGACAGCTGCGGTATCTATTTACACTTCGTCATTTAGCGAAAACGGGGTTCCGCGCAATTTGAAATGTTTTTTTGGGTCGCAATTTCAAATTAACGAGATTTTACTGTAGTAAATTGAATATTATTAAAAACAGGGTCGTTTTTGCAAATAATTATTGTTTTCCACATGTCGCGGAAATGTCGCCCTATGAGGTTATGGTGACAGCTGCGCATCCATTTATGTTAACGAGTTTATCGAAACGTAAGAGGAGAAAAGGTGGTGGATGCGAAATCATTTACTGCAAAGAGAAAGAAGGACGGATATTTTATGCGATCTTCGATCGATACAGCTCGATGAGTTCAAGAACAATTTCGTTTCCCCACATTATCATCTTGACAGATACAGCGCATGCGTATTCACTTGTAAACATACCACGCGGTATTGACGCTCCGCGTAATGTCGCAGTGAGCTCGCTCGGGTACCGTGCGCTAGGTATGGGCGTTGAATGGTCGGACGTCGGACTAGTTGAAATCAACCGTTGACGTTGCATCGACGCGTCGACGGTTTACGTTTATCGCATGGACTAGTTGAATTCATAGACGGTGGACGGCGGACG
>JADDOH010001110.1:0-19036 GCA_016648135.1 Agrypnia vestita | reverse complement strand
CCTGTGACGTCACGCGCCGACGAGATATCTTAATTTTACTTTTCGACTTTGGTTCAATTTTACTAAAATTTTCATTTCCATTCATAGGAAATGAAAATAGGAAACTTCTCCATTGCTTGAAAATTTACAAGCTCCTGGTAATTTTTTCAAACAAGCTGGAGCAGCCGTGTATCATGAAATTAAGCTAGTTCATGTCTATATTACAGGTTCGTGGTCTGTGTTGTGTAAATTTTAGACGGATATTATACCGTACGTGTATATTTACTTGTGCATTATCAAAAGAATAATAAATAAATTATAGCTTTTTCGGAGTATAATAATGTAATAACGACGCAATCATGTAATGGCCTCGTAGAGACGACGGGATCGCCGCCTGGCGGGGTGCACGCTGAGTTAATGCTGCAGTTTATCAGATTACAGCCTCCGTCTAGGCGGACTGCACGGCCCACCCACACTCTGCTTACCACAGATGTATGTACACACATCTGCAGATGCACTGTCTGTATATTGTCTGTACTATCGACTCGGTCTGCCGAAGTGATAGATTAGATAACATGTACAGTTAATAGGTCGAGGTCCACTCGAGCGGTGGACAGAATTCACATAGTTATATCTACATTTCTGGGAACAATAGTTGGATAATTACTGCGGTATCCGCTTGAATGTTTCATACATTTGAACTCGAGCAGAGAGCAACGTTCTTTTTTATTAAATGCTTTTATTTAATTTCTATCAGCGAGAAATATTGAAATCAATATTTGAGCCACTTCCTGATCAATAATCGATTTAAAATTTGGCAGAAAGACATATTCCTGATGACAATACAACAATCATTCATTAATTTTATTATGAAATCAACGGAACTATTCAAAATATTATTTAAAATACTGACATTGTGTGGACGTCGTATTTACATTCCGGCGACATCTGCCGGTTTGTATTATTTTAAAAGTGACGTTTAAGTTTTGAGGTTAATAATATTCGAATATTGGTAGCACATATGAGTACATTGTATTAAATAATAAATTTTATTGCATAATAAATTGCAAATATTAATAAATTGTTAATACCAGGGACGTGCAGTGAGAACAAGAAGAATGACTTTTTCCTAAGCGTAAATTTTGAAAAGACACCGAAATAAGAGATATCTCGTAATATTCCTATCACAATATTTAGCATATTATTCAAACTATAATATTTCATAATATTCTGCCAGATAAATATCCGCCACGCCTTTATTGACAAAGGCATATATATGTACTGTGATCGCTCTTAGTACTGTGGCTATTATTTTTTTTTTATTATCTTAATCCAAAATATAATAAATACGTCTGATTTTCACGACAATTAACCATATTCTACGTTGAGCTTTATGGGCTGTATCTCCGACCTTCTGGACAACATTTTGGGTCCACCATCAGGTCCAACGTCGCTGGTGGGACGTGTGTTGGCTTGCAATACCGTGTCGAAAGCGGGGTGCGAGTTGCTGGTGTAACGTCAAGTGTTGGCTCGCAATACCGCGTCGAAATCAGTATGTGTCTGCGTGTATGCTTCGCGGCAACACTGATATGCTAGATATTGCATGCTTTACAAAGCCACATTTAAAGACACTAAACCTAAATATATCTCGGAGTATTTGAGAAGTTTTCGAGGTCAGCGTTTACTAGCGACAAAAAAAATTTAGCTTTCATGATGACAGTTAACAATAAATAATCCTACAATTACAATGATGAACTAGTTGTGTCACAAGATGCGTGCAGCCTCATTCCCAGCCTAGCAACGAGGAGACTCTCAAGGGAGGTTATTCAAAGAATATTTGCATTAAAAGATATAAAATAATAGTCATAAAACGTCTTCACATATCTTAAGCGTACTGAGTGATGAGTTTTTGAGTGGCAGCTGTTCAGCCCGTTTGTTTTTACGACATCGGGTCGCACGGCTGCCTTTAGCATTAAAAAAAATGACAAACAGGTGGCGAACGAGTAGGACCGACATAGAAACTTTTGGTTATAAAACGGTACGGGGTAAGCGATGGGTCTGCCCTCATTGAATATAATATAAAAATAGGTGTGCAGAATGTCATATTGGATAAATTCATTGTATTGAGCATTGGCTCTATGAGCGTTGGCAGCATTTTGAAGAGTTTTCCTAATGGATCCTATTCTGCATCGTTTTTCTCTAATTTTGGAGCTCTAAGATGTGTACGAGTATATATATATATATTTGAGAACATTGGTATTAATGGCAAATAGCGAACAAGACCTACAAAGTCTAGTTAGCAGGATGTATGATGTATGCAAGGAAAGTGACCTTATTATGAATGTAAAGAAGTCAAAAGTAATGGTATTCGAGAAGGAGGAAAGTAAGACAACGTGTGAAATACTAGTAGGCAATGAATGTTTGGAACAAGTAGATGAGTTTGTGTACTTGGGAAGTATGTTCGATAGAAGAGGGAATGTTGAGAAAGATATAGAGAGGAGAGTGACTGCCGGGAATAGGGTGAACGGTGCTTTGAATGCAATAATTTCTAATAGAAATATGTCTACCGAGGCAAAACTGGCGGTACATAATGGAGTTCTGGTACCGACACTAATGTATGGAAGTGAAGCCTGGAGCTGGCAGAAGAGGAACGAAAGTAGATTGAATGCAGTGGAGATGAGGTCCCTTAGACGTATGTGTGGTAAATACATGTATGATAGAGTAAAGAATGAAGATATTAGGAATGAATGTAAAGCTGATCGTAGCATAATACAGAGAATAAAAATAGAGTCGCTCAGGTGGTTTGGGCATGTTGAGCGAATGAATAAGGAAAGAATGGTAAGAAAGATATATGATGCAAGTGTTGATGGCGCCAGAAAGAGAGGGCGACCACGGAAGACGTGGCATGACCAGATTAACCAGATACTGGAAGATGGTCCTGTTAGAAGTCTGAACAACCGTCGAGCTTGCATGCGAAGATGTAGACGAAGCGAAAGTTGTATGTCAGGACAGAAGAGTATGGCGCTCTATCCTCTCTGCCTACCCCCTCGGGAAAACGGCGTGATGGTAAGTAAGTAAGTAAGTGAGAACATTGTCGCTCTATTTTAGCTCAGATCTTCTGAAACTCCCGTATCTTATTAGGGCCCGTTGTATCAAGTTGGATTAAAGTAAAAATTCGTTTAGACCATAGATTTTCACGGAAACGGGTTGTTTGATTGGCGGGGAACGCAACTGAATACAACCGGGCCTTAGTCTGTGTTTGCTGTTCGGTTTCCTTCACGTGGCCCAATCACCAGTCTTCCTATTTTTACTCCCTTTCTATTAACTTGTAGACTTGTCTACTTGTCGTCTTGTCTGCTTGTCTGACGATAATTTTTTGGAACGATTTTTAACCCCTTTCCCGTGATCCAATTGAGCTGAAACTTTGCAAGCAGACTCGTGGCGACGATCAAGAAGATCTATCAAATTTTCGTTAAAAAAATTAATAACTATTTGGATTTTTCAAATTATGAATGGTTTTTTCAAAATTATTAAGTTGTATGAAAATATTTCAACGCGTCTGGTAGACGCGAAACCTGATTATAGTATAATTTTGGATTTTTGGAATTTTTTATTACTCCCTTTCGTAGCGTCGCCCGACCGAAGCCCAACGTTAAGCGCCAAACCAGTTTCCACTAGTAAATGAGAAATGGAGTATAATAAAAACTGGGTTTTTCTGAGTTACTTTTTTAATTCCTTTCTTTTAAATCGTGGCGTCTGCTTGTCTGACGAAAAAACTTAGGATAGATTTTTAACCCTTTTCCCGTGATCCAATCGGGCTGAAACTTTGCAAGTAGACTCGTGACGACGATCAAGAATATCTATCAAATTTTCATTAAAAAATAATAAAATAGCAAAATTTTGGATTTTTCAAATTTTTTATGTTTTTTTCATACAACTCAGTAAGTTGTATGGAGATACCGACGCATATGGTAGACACGAAATCCGAAAATGAGAAAGGGAGTATTGTAAAAACTTGGTTTTTATGGGT
The DNA here is from genome assembly GCA_016648135.1 of Agrypnia vestita. Taxonomy (NCBI): domain Eukaryota; kingdom Metazoa; phylum Arthropoda; class Insecta; order Trichoptera; family Phryganeidae; genus Agrypnia; species Agrypnia vestita. The sequence goes on along the minus strand of JADDOH010001110.1, from coordinate 15,027 downwards.
TCCTTTTTTGTAGGCTTGAGATGCTTAGATTATTAGATGCTTAAATATATTTTCTAAAATTGGTTCAACATTTTGTTCAAAAATGTCTTACGTGCTCGTACTTCTTGTGTCTTGAGATAAAAATAGCAATAATTCGCATTTACTACGCGCTTTTACATATCTTCTGTGGTATTAATACTAATTATGATAAGTTATGAAAATTTCACAGAGACCAAACTACTTAAACAGGACTTACTTGCTGGAGTCCTGGAATGGGGAATCGAACCAATGGCCACCAGATCACTGGGCGAGGGTTATAATCACTACACCAGCAAGCTACTCAAATGAAGCTATATATGGCCCGGTTAGTATTATTTGTGTGGAAGTCTTTATAAGGTGGCCACAGGACTTATGACCAGTATTATATGGCTTAAGTGATCACTACACAATACAACGTTCCCGATTACACCATAAGAATTTCCACACATTATCAAATTTTTGTCGTATGTAAGTCTTACAAAGACGAAGCCATTTGTATGGAAAACGCGTAAGGAAGTCTTTATAATAAACTTTTAAAAAATTGATAATATGTGGATGTTCGCAAAGTGAAATCGATGAATGTTGAATCACTTAAGACAGCTAATACAAGTCGTAAGTCCTGTAACAACTCTGTAAAGACTTCCATACAAATATAAATCTCTGTGAGACTTCTATAATTTACCATAATTAATGATTATCCCTCTGTGGACAAAATCCAGTAATTGTGTTCTTGATAAAAATATTATTTATTCTACTTTATATTGAGGATCCAAGGGTTCATTGTCAGAGTACGGGCGTTTGGTGGGTGCAACCAACCGTAATACGGTCTTTTGCCGATTTACCGCCAAATAAATAAATTTCCAAAAGATTTTTCTCTTAGTGAATCGCTGTTTCCTCCCGCTCCGTGTGGGCACAATAAACTACTTATTGCGGCCATCAGCAACATGGTGAAAATTGTATTCTATGAAGAGCGTATCATCTTTCTTGCAGGAACTTCACCGGCGGGATGTGCGCCAAAAATCGACCAAAACAAACAAAAAATTGTTGAAATGATCACGCAACGCGCGGCGCAACGTATCGCCCGCGATGTCTGCATCGGTAACGCGATGCAGACAACCGTCGTTGCAGTTTAGCCGAGAAGAATGTTGAAAACGCGGTAGGTACCCAAATTCAAAATAATTACAAAAAAGTAACCCATAAAAACCAAGTTTTTATTATACTCCCTTTCTTTGCAAAATATAACAATAACTATTATATTAAATTAAAGACGAATTAAAACATATAACATAACACTAAACGTACAGTAATTTAATATATTTCTAAAATGTCAGATGTTTTGAGCTTTGATAAGACACTTCATGCTTTGAAGATTAAATTCTAAAAAATTTGTCAGTCAATTTAGATTTTCGACATTCGTAGTGAAGTACCTATTATGTATACCGACGGAGTAATTCAAATTTAGAAAATATTCAGCGACTTTATCGGGCCGCCGCACACTGTAATATATTCGCAATCAAGCGGAACTTAATTCAAAAATTAAAAAGCAAGCAAATAAAAATTAGTAAAATATACACAGTAGCTAATTTCCTAGACTATATGTTTTGATAATTATTTGCTATATAACAGCACCGGTTTTCATATAGCAACCTGGCAAAGTGACACTTGCATAGGCCGTCATTCTGATAGCAAATTTGTTCGTTAATTTGAGTCATTGTGATGAAGAATAAAGTGATTTATTTCGAAGTACAGTTACTAATACACATATATATTTTATCTTCACGTCTATGGCTACTTTAAAAAGTAAACTGTATTACAATATATATATTTTATTGCCAGATACAAAGCCATTTACTTGTACATGTCGAAATTGTAATATTTTTGAAGTGTGACTTTGCTTTGATTTTACAAAAAATATCCATAGGTACCCAACGAGAAAATAATTTTATTTAGGTACTGCTTTGGTTCATATTCAGTAAGATTTCATTAAATTTGGCGGCACGTGTTTTCGACACTCGTACAATATTTTTTAATTTTCTTTAGGAGTACCTACAATAATGAAAAGATAAATATTTTAAGTATAGTTTTTAAGGTACTGTTTTGATCCTTCAAAAAGGATCAAAACAGGTACATTTAAAATTTTATAATACAAAAACACAACCCGGTTGATTCGAAAGCACGTCTTGAGAACTAAAAATGTATGTTAGCAGTCTTAGCGCAAAAATAAATGCGAAGTTGGAGAAAAGCTGTAGAAAATTATTGAAATTTTTGGCTGAACATGATGGGTGGTTTGAAATAGTATCATTGCCTTCTAAGTTTCTCGACTTCAGTTTCTCAAGTTCAGCAGGTTTACGAGATCAGGTAGACCTTGGAAGTCATTCGAAAATGTATTTCGAAAATCCAAAAGAGAAAAATCATAGATCTAGTTTCTACAAAAACTCATGAAGAATTAACGGTCGCCACTGAAGTTAGTCCGAGATCATCCGGGAAAAGGGATGCAGTCAATCTAATGAAAGAGATAGCTGCTGATTCTCCTTACTGAGCTACTCGAATAAAAAAAGCGAGGCGAATTTTTGGAGTACCAGAGTCAAACTCTCTCTAGAAGCCGCCTTGACACTAATGATCAATGCCAAATTTAGTACCCACCAGTATAACACACTGAGACAACAGTCGAGGGGTAAAAATTTAAATATTTATCCAGCTTACCATCTTGTCAAGAAAGCAAAAACAGAGTTCAACCCTTCGCAAGATTCGATTAATTATAAAAATTGAAAAAAGTTATTTTTTACAAGGATTATATCATTTTATTGAAGTTGTATCGAAGAAAATAAATTTTTCATAATCGATATAAGTTACTGTAATGATAGTTCAACTTTTTTCAAAAAATAAGTCAGAAATATTGAAAAAAAAAAATACAAACTTTGATATTGCATATCTCCATAACTATTGATATTAGGTCATGGTTGCTTAAACATTTTAGACCAGTAGCCGATTCTTAACAAAGTACTTTCAGGGTTTGCCTTAATTACGTAACATGTTGTATATAAAACAAGCTCAATTTGTGCAAATATAAGTCGAATGAACCGACTTTTGTTTTTTTTTCTTGCATGAAACTCTATGAATTTGAATAGATTTTAGTGATGTGTATATATAAATAATATATTTATGAACATTCGGGAAAAGTTTCATAAAAATCTATTTAGTACGTCCGGAGATAAAAATTAAATTAGTATACATTGTATTAAGTTCCGCTAGATTTGGAATATATCACAGTGTGCGCCGTAGTCAAACTTTTCTAATGATTCCAATTTGAAAAAACCAATAAAATTTCTAAAAATCCGAAATTATACTATAATTATTAAAAAAAATTTAACGAAAAATTGATAGATCTTCTTGATCGTCGCCACCAGTCTACTTGCCAAGTTTCAGCTCGATTGGACCACGGGAAAAGGGTTAAAAATCGATCCAAAGTTTTTTCGACGGCAAGCTGGCAAGCAAGCAGACGCCACGAGTTAAAAGAAAGGAAGTAAAGACACACAATACCACTTAGGGGGAAATTATCATTTTATTTTTAAAGAAACTAGCTGTAACCCGGACGGACCCATTTTACTTAATTTGTTCATTTTACCCATAAAAATATATTATTGTATAATGAAAACCTATTTTATTGCGAAGTTTCAATTTATTTTCATTAAATAAAAATTAAATATCAGGAAAGAGAACACTTGAAAACCTTCAGATCGGATGTCACGTCGTGAGCGTCACAAGCCACGTAACAAATCGTCAAAGTGACGGGTCGCCGCGTCTTTTTGTCGCTGTCGGCGAAAATTATAAATAATGACTACACCCGCGCCGAAATAGAATCCAGCTCGCAAATTTTTGTCCCTTTTGCGGCACAAATTGATAGTCTTCAGGCTTTAAATAAGAAATACGACGTCCCTAAATTTCCACTTACTAAGACGCTTGTGTTTTGTGCTTCTCTCAAGTGCTATAAATGGACAACATGACGCTTTATATATCAATTTTATTATTTTACTATACTACAGGGTATATATAATATACTACAGTATAAAGATGCGGCCGAAAGTAATCTACCGCTCTATCTCAAAGAGAAAAAGTCGATTCAGTAATCGCGGGTTCGATTCATCCCAGGCCAGGTTTTAATTCTATATACTCATATCCGAGACTTTTTCAGTCATCATTAGTCCATCCGTACCCGAGCCTATTTCAGTCATTAGTCCGTCCGTACCCGAGACTATTTCAGCCATTAGTCCGTCCGTACCCGAGCCTATTTCAGTCATTAGTCCGTCCGTACCCGAGCCTATTTCAGTCATTAGTCCGTCCGTACCCGAGCCTATTTCAGTCATTAGTCCGTCCGTACCCGAGCCTATTTCAGTCATTAGTCCGTCCTTACCCGAGCCTATTTCAGTCATTAGTCCGTCCGTATCCGAGACTATTTCAGCCATTAGTCCGTCCGTACCCGAGCCTATTTCAGTCATTAGTCCGTCCGTACCCGAGCCTATTTCAGTCATTAGTCCGTCCGTACCCGAGCCTATTTCAGTCATTAGTCCGTCCGTACCCGAGCCTATTTCAGTCATTAGTCCGTCCTTACCCGAGCCTATTTCAGTCATTAGTCCGTCCGTATCCGAGCCTATTTCAGTCATTAGTCCATCCGTACCCGAGACTATTTCAGTCACAATCAGTGCGCCCGTACCCGAGTCTATTTCATTACCATTAGTACATCCGCACCCGAGCCTATTTCAGTCATCATTAGCGCATCCGTACCCGAGCCCATTCGGTCATCATTAGCGCATCCAATCCCGAGCCTATTTCAGTCACCATTATTAGAGCATCCAATCCTGTGTCAAAATTGCAATCCCGGAATTTTGGGATTGCATTGATGATTGTAATAATTCTGGAATTGATCCTGGGTACATAAAATGCTCATTTACTCATTAATGCCGCATTTATAAAAGAGACAAGAAAAAACAAAAACAATTTATGTAGATATTTAAATAAGAAATTTTTAAACAAAAATAATAATAAATAATGTAATAAATAATAAATAATGTAAATAAAAAGTTTAAAAAAATGCAAGACTGAAAAATAATAATTCGATTCTTTTATTATTATTCTATTATTATGAATATGCTAATATATGTATTAAATGAATAAATAAATGAATAAACGTAAAACAATTCTATTATTATGAATATGCTCGAAGCAATAGCAGAGCATCAAGTGTTTTATCATTTACGAGTAGTTTAAAAGTATTTTCGGTATCCCGCAACTTTGAAGTATGCATGTATTAAAATCGGGATTCACAAATACTGAAACTGAACGGTTTAGATTCCTCAATCCTCACTAATACTCTCAGATGACTGGTACGATAAAGTGAAAAAAAAATTAGGAAAAGTCTAAAAAATGGAAGTATGCCGTTTAAACATGCGGAAAGCCGACGCGTCACAAAGAAGTAAATATGTAAATACAAGGGAAACTCGTACACCCTTTTGTTCAAGCAATGGCGATAATGTGACGACAATCTACTCACATAATCTTGTCATATCAGTCTACTATATCCGTCGACAAAGTCACACCACACTCGTAATAAAATAGCACCGAGCGTAGGGTCGAACATTACCCAGGAACGTTCTCGAAGGGTCACGACAATCTGTTGTCAATATATATGCCCACGACAATACACGCATTTCTAACCCAAGATTATTTGTAGAAAATTGAATAATCAGGTCCTTTTTACGAATAGTTATGTTTTAATTTTTTTTCATATTAGTAATTAATTATGTATTCATTTCCCATATATTTATTTTCATTTTGTTATTGTCTGTACTTCGATTTTTATTTCTTATATACGTTGTAGCCTAATAAAAGGATCACTGGCTCCGAAACATGTTGATATTTTCAACAAATTAGCAGTGAAAACAAAGAATATTCTTATATTAATAATGTCTCCACAAAGTCATTTTGCTCATATTGAACAATGATTATTTTATAGGTAAATAAAATTAACAATATTTGCCTTAACAGGTATAGGCTTTTCATAGATAAGATTACTGCATAATAGGAAATTGTACCGACATCAAAAAACATCAGTGAAACTGAAGACCAAATAACCGAAGAAGTAGAAACAATGAGAGGAGTAAGTAATACAGGGTTGTATTCTTTCTCTAGGAGCCTTTAGGCAGAAAATATATTTGAGGAGGCTTTATATGAAGCAGATGAAGGCTTGATAATAAATCGAATGAAATTAAACAAACTCCTCTACGCGGAGATACCGTGATTCTGGCGAACTCCATGGAAGGTCATGCGAATCACATGGTCTTCAACTAAACGCAAAAAACAAAATACATGATTTTTGTATACAAAATGAAATGGATGACGGTGGCCTATACATGGATAGAATTATACTAAAAAAAATAGATAAAATAACCTACCTGGGATGCAGATTAAATTTAAACTAGGACTCTTCTATGGAAATTAAATGACTTATAAAGCAAGCCCGTGCTGCTTTCTTCCGGATGACTGATTATACATATACAGCTGTGACTTTAGCCTAAATTTGCGAATGAGAATGGCATGATGCTTTGATGTGTTCCCTGTACTTTTGTATGGAATGGAATCATGGACATTCACTGTAACAATACTGAAGAGACTTGAAGCGTTTGAGATGTGGATATGCAGACAACATTTATAGGTGTGACAATGTAATAATCAGATGCGAAAGGAAAAAGATATCCTTAAAACAATTAAAATCCGAAAATTACAATATTTTGGCCGTGTCAAGAGACATCCAGAGAATTGCGGTAGAGGTCCTGGAAGACAGAGGACATCCTGGCTGAAATACTTAAGGAAATGGTTCGGGAAATCCACAACATGATGGCAAACATCCTATAACTGGACAAACACTAGAGAAGTACACGGTAAATTTTATCTGAATAAAAACGTTTTTTCTTATTTTCACAATTTAATTCCAAAACCTTAAAAAAAAAACCAGACCCACGAACCATCTTGCTGGATTCTTGTCTGCAAGTTCATTATTACAAATTATCTAGCATTAATAAAAATTAAGATAGAGTGAGTATGCAATATTTATTAAATATATTAAAGCCAATAAATAAAACATGATTTTAATGTATTGAAATATTCTTTGAATATACAATATTACAATTAAATAAACAAAAAGTTAACTTCTGAGCAGGTATTTTTTTCAATTATTATCAAGCACTAAATGAAGAAATAAAATATAACAATTAATAAGAATTAAAATTTTTAAAAAAGAGCTGTAAAACAAAATTCATCAATTTATAAAATAGAAGGAGAACTCAGATGTCTTGTTACATTCAATTTAATAATAAAATTATCAATAACTAATTGACAGAATGTCGACATATAAATCCATTTTATTATTTGTTCCAAAAATGAGATCATATCGGCAATGTGATGTAATTAATTTATTATAATGAAATGTGCATTAAAAGTTTCATAAAAGTCGGAGATATATTGAGAAAAATAAACGTAATATATTAGTTATAAAAATGAACCCAGATGTTAGTTATCCTTGTACGATAAAAGAAGTACCATACACGCAAAGTTATCTCTCACGGAGATATATTTAAAATTAAAAATACCAAATGAATAGATTATAAAAGTTAGACCAAACAATATTCAATACCTACGCATGACAGTAATGATGTTACATTTATTATTGGCAAATAATATTGCTATCTTAACTTATCACGGTCTGACTTGTCCGTCACGTCATCGCGGTGGTCCCACTTCATGATTTCGGCATAACGTAACACGTAACGCATGATTGTATTCAATAATGATATAATAAACATAGACCCGAATACAGAGACAATACTTAGTTATTTAAAGATTAAAGTACGCTTTAAAAGCGTAATTTGCAGTACAAAATAACACTTTTAAAGCGTAACTTAATATTTAAATCATTTAAGGCCCGAATTCGGAATCAATACTTAGATGATTTAAAGGTTAAGGTGCGCCTTAATAGCGTAATTTTCAGTACAAAATAACACATGTAAGGCGTATCTTAACCTTTCAATTATCTAAGTATTGACTCTGAATTCGGGCCTTAGTATTGTCTCTGTATTAGGGCTCTTACTCTTACATATATAGATTGAGCAAATAAGTAACAATTATATCTTGACCGCTATTATATCTGGGGTATAAAAGCAAAGGCAGAAATATCCAAAAAACATCAATACAGTCATCGAGGATTACTAATTTATAACGTACTGATTTCAAGAATTTATAAGAAACATAGTCTATAAATTTATAGCAGACATGATTTTGGAAGAGATAAATACACAAATTCTAGAATTCATACATTTTAAATTAGTGATCCTCGATGAACATTGAAAAAATGTTTTCAACTGCATTCAAAACATTTTTTTAATTTTTTTGGATATTGCTGGCTTTGCTTTCATACCCCACATATAACATTGTCGCTTCGTCAATCTTGACGTTTGACAGATGTCTTGACATTTCGCATGGTAATTTTACGCGTACGCCCTATTTATTTTTTGTCTTACTAATGTATCAACGACGTTAGAATGTGAACAAACATTTTGTAATTAATTAATTGTACATTCTCAATTTTCAAACAAAATTTATCATTCAAAAATTTTTTTTAAGTATTGGAGTTAATCGTAAACAAATAATATTTATGTTTATTAATAAAAAGAGAATACTTTGTATAAACCCACTATTGACACCACTATTTTATTGAACAATCAACATGTTTTGGGGCAGTGGTCCTTTCATCAGGATACAACATAAACTAAAAAAATAAATTGGAAGTAACAAAAACAAAAATAAATATATGGGAGTTGAATAATTAATTAGGATCCAATGTGAAAATAAATTCAAAAGCTAACTATCTGAAAAAAAAATTTTATCATTTACAATATTTAATTAGCTATTAACACTTTTTATAATTTCTAATTTATCTAATTTTAATCCCATGTTATTTTTTTGTAAAATTTCTAAACCCGATACATGTTGATAATTCAATATGTAGTGGTTTTATATAAATTATTTTCATTTTATCAATATAAATAATATTACCACAAAATTATTTTGCTATTATCGAAGAAAATATTTATTTTATTCAAGGCTAAATTCAAGGCAATATTATTCTTGATGTATAATTGAAATAACAGAGTTGTAACTAAATGACAAGCAAACAAACAAGGAGATCATTCAAGTTAGGTTACTTTATAGCTGCACCGCCTGATTTAATTAAAAAAAAAAAAATTACTGATCCCAATTAAAATTCCGCTTGAACTCGTCACCATGATCTATTGCAGGCTGCAATCGCCATTTTTTGAGACAAATGTTGTATTTTGGTGTTGATCTAACAACAAACGTACCTGCTATTAATAATTATTACGTTTTTATGTTTGTTTAATATCGTTAAATTGTTAAATTATTAAGGCACAATTTGATACGCATGAGATAAAGGCAAATAATTTGATATGTCTCGGGTGTCGTACGTGATAAATTTTCCAAATAAAATGACCACATCGAATGATAAGTGACAAAAATTAATTGTAATAGACAAGTAATAATATTAAATAATCTTTACGTATGCATACCAAAACGCCCAAACAGTGGCGACTAGTATTGTTTTTTTTTTTATATAACTTATGTAGTTATGCAATATATTTTAATTACTTTATAATCACAAAAATATTGTATACGTGTAACATCCAAAGTTTTAAATTGTTACCTCACACGCACCTATATATTACAGAAAGACGCAACTTACCTAAAACTTGATTGAAAATTTTATCGAAGTTGACTTCATTCTTCTTCTCCAGATACTTGTGCATCACACTTCGCACGCTGAAACAAACAAACAAACAAACAATTATAAGTATTTATAACCAAAGTGCAACTCCAATTAATGTTAGAGTTCCTACGTTGGTCCGCCTGCCAGAGGACGACAAGTTCTTCAGGCAGGTGGATCAACGTTTATTTTTTAATTAAGACAATTTTTTTTAAATAAAACACAAATTACTTTGTTTTCACCACTATATTAGATTAAAAAATCTACATGTTTCGAGAACAATGTTCTCTTCGTCAGGATTATTGTGTACTCATACTTCATACAGAAGAAGAAAACATATTCTTCGAACAGACAATTTTTTTATTTTTTATTTATTTATTAAAGCCCTACAGGGCTTTTACATACAGATTTACATACATTAATAGAATATTTAGTTTAAAGAAAAAAAATAATAACCTGTAAAAATAATAATAACAGAATGGAAAGAAAATACTTAAAATACAGATACAAATACATAAAGATAAATATAATATAAAGTGAAAAGCAAGTATATAACAAGCAGAAGCAAAGAAAAAAATAATTAATTATTTGTATATATCTACTTTTTTATTTAATTATTTACACCAATATGTTTCAGAAAAACCTTTCCATCGTTATACTACACCCTGACGATGGAAAGGTTTTTCTGAAACATGTTGGTGTAAATAATTTTAAAAAAAAGTAGATATATACAAATAATATACATAATCAATATTTTTTAATAATAATCTTTTTTATTGTTATCTTAAAATGTATTATTATCTTAAAATCAAGCACAATACGAGTGTAATACACAATTGGCCGTATTTTGAAATAAGCAATATTGCTATTTCTGTATCTTGACAGTTATTGTGTAACATTGGAATGCCGCCAATTTTGACGGTTTATGTTTGACAGGTTTGAAATTGAAGTTTACTACCCTAAAGCACGCTGTTATCTGACCGCCTCGACTTCAGCCTAACCACTATGAACAAGACCTTACTTGCGAGTCCTTGGTCTTAAATGCGATGTAATTGCCTCAGCCGGCATAATCGTCCTATTTTAATTGTCTGATTAAACCGGCGCCTCCACATATCTCATGGAATTCTACACAAAGTGACAGTAGTCTCACTATTTATTGGGAAATTTCAATACAAATAAGCATTCTAAATCAACTTACGTGTCGTTATTATATTATAACATACGACGATTACTTTAAATGTAGGATGACTTAAATCACACTACATGAGCAACAACGTTCAGCGTAGGTTCTACGCTTGTACAACATATGTCCGTTTATTGTAAAGAGTTAAATAGCGTAATCATCCGCTTCCTTGATTATCTTTTAGCTAAAGACACGGTTCTCGTTCATCTTCCCTTAAATTGGAAGGGTGGCGCTATGTTACCGGGCTACACAAGCACACGCGCGCGCAGGGAGGGAACACAAGGAGATGAAATGTCAAATGAAACCCTTTCAACGCGATTAATCCGAGCAATTACTTCTAAATTAAAGGCGTTTTTACCTTTTATACGTGTATACACATGCGCCGCTTCGTACATAAATTAAGAAACATTTCACGTTGCGAAAACCATAAAGAGCGTAAATTGATGTCATTTAAAGTTATTTAAATTTAAATTAAAGTGTTTTACGTTCAGAGTAAAAACTGCCCTATGATTTGTTGTTTATTTTTTTCTGGTCACTACTAACGTAGAAAAAATATTTAATAGTATAAGAAGCTCTGGGTTCAAATCCTAAAGATAATTACATTTTCGGAAAAATCTATGCCTTTAATTTATAAAATAACTTATTTAATGGGCTGAGTCATAAATAATTTATGGTATTGAAAACAAATTGTAATGATATATTAGCAATCCTAACGATTGTACGTGTCAAATTTTATACCTTCCGGAATAAACAATTACACTGCCTGAAATAAACTATTCCTCAGGCGTAGCATGCAACAATGATAGCTTACACTTGGGGAGGAATTAGAGGAGAATTAAATTAAGATTTTAGAGAACTGCGAAACTGGTTTGTGAAATTTTGTTTGAAGATTTCCGTATTGGAGATACACGATGGAGCAAGACCAGAGGGCTTCAACTTCACGAAAACTTCTTCACGTCAAAAACGTCAGCAAACATCTAAACTACTTAATAAATGGTAACAAGTCATTGCAAACAATTGCTAATTTGTAGATATACAATTGATTAAAATAACACAGTTGTTATTACCAAAACTTAAACAATTTTAAAATGAATATTTTTATGACTTAACCCAATAAATTTTGCCATCAAATATTAGGTCTTTACATATGAAATTGGCGTTTAGTATGGGAGGAACATAAAGCCGATTTTTTTTTATTATAATATATTTATTTTATCAAAGTATGTACCATTGCTATCTATGCACTTTTGCCATCTCATAGGTAGTTCATCGGTCCCTTTACTAATATATCCATACGGACGGGAATCAATAAAATCTTTGAAGGCGGTTTGGACTGCCCCATCGGAGTTGAATTTTTTCCTTTGCAAGAAGTTATCCAAATTTCGAAAAAAATGGTAATCTGTTGCGGCAAGGTCCGGAGACTACGGTGAATGTCTTAGACATTCCAACTGAAGCTCCTCTAATTTGGTAGCCGTCTGTTGTGCAGTGTGTGGTCTAACGTTATCATGAAGCAGCAGTGGCCTAGAGCGATTAACCAGCCTCGGTTGTTTAGCAGCTAGCTTTTCCATCATGGTTTGCAGTTGCTGACAATAGACATCTGCCGTAATCGTCTGGCCAGATTTAAGAAAGCTGTAGTGAACGACACCAGCACTAGTCCACCAAACGCTCACAAGTAACTTTTTTGGAGTCAATTTTCGCTTGGGGCATGGTTTGGCTGGTTCGGCAGGGTTCAGCCATTGCGATGAGCGCTTCCGATTATCGTACAGGATCCACTTTTCATCACAGGTAATGATTCGATTTAAAATCCCTTCATTATTGTGGTTGAGTAATGCAACGCAGCAGTCAACGCGCGTTTGTTGATTTTTGCTTCACTCGATTCGTGAGGTACCCACCTTTCAAGCTTTTTCACCTAACCAATTTGCTTCAAGTGGATTAAAACAGTTTTATCACTAACACCGCAGCCTGCAGCTAACTCGGATGTGGTTTGCGATGGATCCGCTTCCACAATAGCCTTCAATTCTTCATTATCAACTTTGGTCTCCGGCCGTCCACGGGGCTTGTTCTGCAGGTCGAAATTTCCAGAACGAAAACGTTGGAACCAAAAATGCACTGTGTTTACTTTTGCGGCACCGTCGCCATACACATCATTAATCCTTCGAGCCGTTTCTGCAGCACTGGTGCCACGGTGGAACTCGTACTCGTAAATAACGCGACATTTCAAGTTTTTCATTTTGTAAACTGAGTGACGCAAAGAAAAAAACAATTGAGGAAAAAACAAATGAATTATAATTTTCAAAACACAAATACATGAGTAAATAGCTGTATAAATTTGGATTTGGAATTCCTAACCAAAGAGAAGATATTTGAGATCAAATTTGCCAGTACGGCAAAACGCCAATTTCATATGTAAGGACCTAATATAAGAATTACGAAAAAACGCAACATAATCAACGATGTATAATTTTATTTCGATGTATTATTTACTCTCTCGCAGTACATAATTGCACTATATTATATGTCGTGATAGAGGTCAACACAATTTTATACATATTCCTGTATATTTTTGGCCATTTTAATAATGAATACGTAAAATGTGATTGACAGACTGGTGGAGTGGATAAAACAAAAGGGACTGGCTGAATTGCTAAGTCTGGTACTTAAAATAAGTTGGCGGCGCAGAGTTGATGAAGGAATGTCGGTTAATGATACTAAAATTCTTGAAACAGCATCAGCAATATAAAGTAACTTATTCCCCTATTGAAAAAATCATTTTTCTCCCTCTACGGTCTCTAAATGTACATAATTTAAATATTTTTGTAAGGCCTCTGCCTCAAAATATAGAATAACATATAATATCGTTTATGAATTTTTTTTTTATATTTTTCGAAATGTGATTGAACTTTTTTTGATCGAAAATTTTTATTGTATTTTTTTTTAAACCTATCTAAAGTTGACAATATTTTTTTCTATACGATTACTATCCGTAGCTAGGGACACAATTCCAGTAATTATTGTTAAATTTCAGTGTTGAATTTCTTTAAAAAAATTATGTATTTTTATTCTGTTGATAGATAAAATAATTCGTGGGACATATCTTTCCTACTCATCAAAATTTTTAGGTATTATAAATAAATTATCTATTTATTCATCCATTCAGATTACATAATCCGTTTGGTTCCAAACGGATTTCCGATCCAATTCCAATAAAAACACTCATTATTGAACAATATTGAGTAGCGGTTTTACAGTTTTTGAGATACATTTTCCATTTAGGAATTCTCGATTTACTCTCATCATTCCAGATCACCAATGTTTTTAAAAAAATAATCGCATGTTTCCACATTTAATTTAGTAATTATACCATATTCGCTTCACTTATAAAAAGCTTTGTTCTCGTTATACATCTTCGCAATTTAATTTCTCGAAATCTGCGTTGTATTGTTGTATCGGAAAAGTTGCAAGAGCTCTTCGATGATATCTTTACAAGATTTGAAAGAAGCCTTCAGTTGTTTGTTATTGTTTTCAGTCATTATTTTCGACCTCGAGTATCGAGATGTTTCAGATTTTTCACTAGATTGTGTTCCTTGTTTTTTAAACAAATTTCCGACCATCGTTTTATACATCTTATTTATCTCACCAACTTAATAAAAACTGTCATAACCCGTTTTCATAGTTATAAACCACAAAAAGTCTGATTTCTTTAAAAATGTCATAAGTACCCGCCATTTTCTTAAATACCTACTACAGAATTAAGAGATTTGGTAATATTAGGTCCTTACATATGAAATTTACGTTTTGCCGTACTGGCAAATTTGATCTCAAATATCTTCCCTTTGGTTAGGAATTCCAAATCCAAATTTATACAGCTATTTACTCATGTATTTGTGTTTTGAAAATTACAATTCATTTGTTTTTTCCTCAATTGTTTTTTTCTTTGCGTCACTCAGTTTACAAAATGAAAAACTTGAAATATCGCGTTATTTACGAGTACAAGTTC
>JADDOH010001109.1:0-79601 GCA_016648135.1 Agrypnia vestita | reverse complement strand
GATTGTTTTAAAATCATTTTTGAATCTAAATCGGGATCTCATTATTGGAATAAAAACAGTTAGGATTCTTTTAAATGTATTTATAACCATCGAGAGAATGAAGAAGAGATATGTGCCAGATGGGAAGCTGGAGGAACAAGATTCACACTTATGCAGAGTCTGGAGGAAGGGCCTTCTGTGCTACGGATTCAAGCCACTACAAGATTTCAGGATGAGTACCTTTTTAGTCTATATAATAGTATTGTTAAACTGTTTCTAAATGTTCTAAAATTTTTCTAAAGCAAATTTATCTACAGTTAATATCGAAGTAGGCAGTATATTCTTAGGAAAGATACATATTTAATTTCATTAAGCATAATTCAAATCATTTGAAAGAGGATTTAAAATGTAGTCGAATTTGGTTGTTTTGAGATTGCGTCGTTCGACCCCTGGGAGACGTTCAATCATGAGGACAAAAATCCATAATTACGTGCATATTCTCTATATATAAAGAACTGGTTCTAACTAGAGAATTTCAAAAAGTACAGATGGGTCATTCCTCAATGGGGCGAAATTACACCTGTACTTGATTGAAGGAAGTAACTTCTAGGTGAGAGCGATGTAGTTGCGAAATAGTTAATTCCGACTTGTATGAATATGAGAAGAGACAGTGTTTGACTGAAAGCGGTAACCAATTCATTTTTAGATTCATTATAAATAATGCAGTTAGGATTGAAATAACAAGACTCGTCTTGCGATGGCATCGTTCAGTTTTGGTGGTAGCAAGCATGGAGTATAAAGACCATGATATACGTCCGACAATGGGTTTATAAGTAAGGCTTTATATACCTAAAAAGGAGACTGCCCGAAATAACTCATTAGGTATGACGTTTGGTCCGAAGTCTGTGTTGTTGACCCCCGGAATTAGTTCGGCGTGATTTCTGATGGATCAGTTATACTGGAACAACCAAGAGTTATCCAGTATATTTTAGATTCATTATAAATAATGCAGTTAGGATTGAAATAACAAGACTCGTCTTGCGATGGCATCGTTCAGTTTTGGTGGTAGCAAGCATGGAGAATAAAGACCATGATATACGTCCGACAATGGGTTTATAAGTAAGGCTTTATATACCTGAAAAGGAGACTGCCCGAAATAACTCATTAGGTATGACGTTTGGTCCGAAGTATGTGTTGTTGACCCCCGGAATTAGTTCGGCGTGATTTCTGATGGATCAGTTATACTAGAACAACCAAGAGTTATCCAATATATTTTAGATTCATTATAAATAATGCAGTTAGGATTGAAATAACAAGACTCGTCTTGCGATGGCATCGTTCAGTTTTGGTGGTAGCAAGCATAGAGTATAAAGACCATGATATACGTCCGACAATGGGTTTATAAGTAAGGCTTTATATACCTAAAAAGGAGACTGCCCGAAATAACTCATTAGGTATGACGTTTGGTCCGAAGTCTGTGTTGTTGACCCCCGGAATTAGTTCGGCGTGATTTCTGATGGATCAGTTATACTAGAACAACCAAGAGTTATCCAATATATTTTAGATTCATTATAAATAATGCAGTTAGGATTGAAATAATATGACTATGGAGTGGAAAAAGACAAGAACCAATCTATTTAAATCCCATTAGACGTAATTCAAATCATTTGAACGCAAGAGAGGGAGCGAATGAAGTGGGTTGATTGTTTTGGGTTTGCCCCGCTTTTTGCCAAGGAGACGTTCAATCATGAGGACAAAAATCCATAATTACGTGCATATTCCCTATATATAAAGAACTAGTTCTAACTAGGGAATTTCAAGAAGTACAGATGGGTCATTCCTCAATGGGGCGAAATTACACCTGTACTTGATTGAAGGAAGAAACTTCTGGGTGAGAGCGCTGTGATTTCGAAATATTTGATTCTGACTTATATGAACGGGAGGGAGAGAAAGTGAATCGTGTTATTAATTATGCGCAACCGATTCAGGATACACCCCTGAATATTGCGATTTCGTTCGGACGTTATATTTTGCTTCAACGATATTTGAAATAAAGTATTCCCGTTATCTACACGAATTATTTTGCTCAGATAACTCGTTTAATTATTGTATAAATATAGTCACATGGTCATAGGAAGTTGGTGAGGTAGATTTATTCACTACGCTTTGGATATCTATGAATGTATTGACACATGGTTAATATATTCTGTTCACGTGGAATGTTCCATTGGTTAAACATACTTGTCTTCATTCTACGAGGAGGAATTCACATTTTCATTTACCAAGAAATTATCTTTATACTCCACAGAGGATAAATTGCAATAATCAGCTTTAAATAACCAACATTCTTCTAGACGCAAGGACCCCTAAAAAGAATTAGATGCCACTATTAATATCTTCCAACTTAATCTTTTAGACGCAAGTGATCCCTAAAGTTTTGGTATACCTTGGATTTACATTTTCCTCGGAATGCTGACGATTTGTCGAGGCAATGGAACATACTACGTGGCTATATCAAGATTTAGCTTCGGGTTGTTTATCAAGGTAAAGGAAACGCCAGAGAAAATGTATAGAAGGAAGTTTTTCATGGCATTTTAGGGGCGGGACGATGGGGCCCCTTTTACGCGGAAACCGAGGATATGTCATTACCCACGGACATCAATCCTCCTTTCCATAGATTCATTTTTAAAAACTTGTTAAATAAATTCTTAACGAGAAAAGTGAAGTTCTGTTAGCGACAGACACCACATACTCGGAAGTAGACCTATTTTCAAATTATTAGACTCTCGGTTTGCAGATAAATACAGTTTCTACCAAGATAACCAATCCAGAGGCGAATCACTGAAACAATCTGATTATGTGTTTTTCTCAAAACTATAAATTGTATATAGAAGCAGCCAACAAAAGTAAGCAAATTTAAAAACAAAATGATATGTAAATGTGCCTTTTCTTTCAGATATTTTACGGTTCTGTTATGGTTAGTTATTCCAGTAAATGTAAACTCTAAACAATAAATTTTATACGTATTGTAGTCAAGTCCGAATTAAAATTATAAGTATATTATTATCTTTGTATGTGTAAATATAGAATTTCCAACACGTTTTCTGAAATATTAGGGTTGCCACGTGCGTCACAATAGAGGGGGAGTTATAGACTAAAGACGATATCACGAGCCAATAACTTCGACGTTTCTATAGTAATTGAGTGAGAGTATAGTGATTTATTTATTTATAAATTAGGAAAAAAAAGACATCATGAGCCATTTAATAGATAATCTAGTATAGAGAGATATCCTGGTAAACTAGGATAAAAGCCATTAGGTAGTATTTGCATTTAGAATGAAACTTGCGATAACTTAATAGGATTTTGATATTAATTAAACATCGATAAGAAACATTACGACCGCATCGCGTTCTTACTAAATAATCCTTTCAGTTCATTCAAAACGGATAATTCTAACCTTTTATCTACGTAGAGATACTTATAGGTTATTATCTATTTTATAATGTGTATTTCGGAACAGTACGATCGAGATCAGTAAGAGTATTTTAGGTTGCGTATCTGAATTAGAACTTATATTAGATGGTTTATTAATTTCGATTAGATTTAAAAAAAAATTAGTTGGTAGCTTCGGTTCGGTGAGCCAAGGCTCAACCACTTTATACACGGTTAGGTCAAGAATTTCACAACATTCTGCAAATTAATGAACATCTGGGCAAAATTTCTATATCACATTTAAAACAATGAAGCTACAATAGTCTGCCACAAACACCGCTTCCGCACGTGCTTAGCAATGTTCCTTTTTTCTAAAACCGCTCGACCTGATGCACATGTTCTTGTATTTACGGAGTCAGATAACACGCAGCTCGCTCCAGGCGTGATGTGAAATTGATTATTAGAGAGAATTTGAATACCAGGCATGTCGTGGTCTTTATTTTGCTGGCCTCGCATCTGAGGAGGATTGCTCACTTAAGGGTCCAGAGAACAACCCCGCCCCGAGGCTTTGGGCGGCCGATGCAGATGATTACCGGAACATCACCTCTGCAGCTGCCCCCCAGGCGTTGCAATGGATTCACCTTTCACTCCATGCTGCGTCACCTGGCCATGGCGCGAAGCGCTCCCGTGGAAAAACCCTCTATTAAGACGAAAGACATTATAAACAACCAATCATGTAATTTCACATGTTATCTTTATGCCACTTCAAATTGCGTCTCTCGGAATGAGCTTACCTATAAACACGAGGGTTCACAGAAAGGTTCATATCTCGCATGCTGAAGTGTCAGATTCCGAATGCGCCATTTTGTAATCTCGTCCCCGCCGTTTGCGACCGCTGTGAAACTATCCGCAGTAGACCAAAGACATTATTTTGTTCCATAGAGTATTTGTGGTACCTACGCGGTCAGAAATCAATTTTTGGTGCAGATCGGTTTCGCGAAGAGGTGTGACGAACAAAGGTTGCTACGTCACAATATATATATATATATATATATATATATATATATTTTAATTGTTATAACACAACGGATTAAAATATAAGAAGGTACGTGCTTCATTTGCTGAATTAAATCTGGCAAATAATACCATTGCACGTTTTTAAGTACCTTCGTGTTGTTATAAAATTTGTACAACCAACACGCTTTAATTAACCTCCCTTAAATCAACAGCCTTCCCAGTCATATAACGGTGGTTATGTGCTAACGAAGAGATTAGCAGAGGAAAATCGATAGGTTACTGTTTCTAACCTGGTAATACATTTACGCTGGCTAACGTTTTTTTATATACTTTTATATACGAGTGTAGCATAAATATTATTGTTGTATCTTATTCAGGGATTTTATATTTTCATATATAAAAAAATAAAACCTTCAGACACTGGTTGCAAGAATCGGGTAAATTTGTGAGCATTTTTTTCTTTGTTCGATATTACCGGAGTAACGTTTAAGAGCATTATTGTACTATAAACTACTACAGTTCAATTCTATATTCAAATACTTGTAGTCGAGGGATGCGCGCGTTTTGCTGTTGACGTGATA
Organism: Agrypnia vestita; assembly: GCA_016648135.1. Lineage (NCBI taxonomy): Eukaryota > Metazoa > Arthropoda > Insecta > Trichoptera > Phryganeidae > Agrypnia > Agrypnia vestita. The sequence goes on along the minus strand of JADDOH010001109.1, from coordinate 74,589 downwards.
AGGGCCCAGGAGAGAATAAAATAGCACTGTGCATGTCGCCAGCGCGAGCGCTCCGTGCCCACTGGGCACGTTCAGGTGTGTTTTGCTTTGATTATCATATTGGAGGGAGACCTCACCATGTAAGTACTTCTAACGAAAATATAAAAGATTAAAAAAACCAGCCCATAAAAACCAAGTTTTTATTTTACTTCCTTTCTTTGTAAATTAAGTTTACCATCATTTAATAATTGATTGACTGAAAATGAAACATGTCTAGATAAATATCTATGTCAACAATCTCTAAAAATATCTCTTTATTATTTGATTTCTTCCCAAAAAACCTGTGCTGTCATCTGTTGTCACCAATTGTCATAAATTTTCGAAATTCGTAGTGAAGTATCTATAATACCTACCGACGGAGTAATTCAAATTTTGGATATCCCGTGACGTTATCGGGCCGCCGGCGCCGTTGGTAGTAATCAAACTTTTGTAATGATTCCAATTTGAAAAACCATTAAAATTTCTAAAAATCCAAAATTATACTATAATTATAATTATTTTTTAACGAAAATTTGATAGATCATTTTGATCGTCTCCACGAGTCTGCTTGCAAATTTTCAGCTCGATTGGATTACGGGAAAAGGGTTAAAAATCGATCCAAAATTTTTTCGTCAAGAAAACAAGCAAGCCACGAGTTAAAAGAAACGAAGTAATAATTAATATAAAATAAAGTGTGCTTTAATTGTGTTTTAATAATAATTATAATTCTTAAGAAATATTTATTACAATTAAAATTCAATACTGTAACATTTAGGTCCACCCATTACTCTACTACCAACAACAACAAATTCTTTTTACAATTAATCAACCGTGTTATTTTAAATACCACGCTTCTAAAAGCGATTTTCCACTTTAATTAAAATTAGACCGCTTCGATAAACACACTCCAAAAATGGAAGTTCGTGATGCGCAAATCAGACAATTTTATTTGACAGCTTTAGTACATTCTGTTTTAAAGTCACGCAAATTTCTGTGGGAGTCCCTCGCATTAGTCGGCAGTTCAGCCCCACGTAGGTACTCGAAGCTGACCTTAAACTTAGGGGTTCGGAACATCGTGTAAGCGGTAAGTTATTACCCAGGCAACAGGTATTCAAAGGCTCGATCGTAAATTTTATGAAGGGGATGTATACGGCCTTTAGCATTCACGGGACGTGCTCTCAGGAAAGAGGGTACATCCGTATCGAATAGGGTTTCTCTTTTTATTCACGGAAAAATATTAACAAGTGGGTTGGGTGTTTTTGAAACACAAAAACTAATGTTTTTAGTATAATTTACAAAGGTTTTCTTTGTATGATTGTGTCACTGAATAGTGGTTTTATTTACTGGTAAGATTTTTCTGGAATATTATTAATGTAGGTTTTTGTATTTTATGCACGATTCTAAGAAGCAGTTTTGTTCAAACACTATGAAAAATAGTACACATAATCATAGTATTCTGAACATAGCAATATTGCTATTTCCTGTATCTTGACAGTTATTGTGTAACATTGTGACGCCGTTTTCTTGACGTTTTATGTTTGACAGGTTTGAAATTAATAAATTCAGTCAATTAAAAAGTTCATTGTTCGTAATTGTGAATAACTTAAGGTTTGTTTACGCGTTAGAGCTTTCTGATGATTGAATTCATTAATTTCAAACTTATAACATCGAAATTGGCGGCAATACAATGTTATGCATACCTGTCAAGATTGGGATAAAGATCTGACATCTCAATATTGAGATTTTCAGAATAGTTCAGAATATGTATTAATCGTACAGAAATACATTAATTCTTCAAAATAAATAAATCTTTCAATATTTTTAACAAATAACCTTTTTATTTCATAGTTCAATTCCAACTCATAAGACGAACATGTCTCACAAATATTAAAAAAGTAGAACCAAGAAGCAGGCGTGTTTTAATCATCATATATGAGTTCTATGAACTTACTTAAGAAACAGTAGAATTTATTCAGTTCAAATTGACACTTGTTGCTATATACAACATCTTGTATATAGCAACAATAATGTCGATCCAGTATGGGAACACAGATATCAATGATAGAAATTATTATATTAAATTAAATAGATATTTCCGGAATTCCTTTATCGAAAGATATGTTAGAATTTAGATAAGTTAAGTGTTCTAGATTGTTCTATGTATTTACTATTATTTTTACAAATTTTATTTTATTTTAGTGTGTAGATTATTACTCTTTACTGTGATTATTTTATTTAGTCTACCATATTTAGTCCTGGTTGTTTGTTACTTTTTTGTATTTATTTTAAGTATCTTTTCACCAAATTACGCTCGTTCTTGTTTTTTCTTTGTTTGCATTCCTATTTATTATTTTTTTTATTTTGTTTCAGCTTGCCACTTCTTTTGTGGATACATATGAAAGCCGCTGTTTTGATTATAAATGTAAATCTATCGATTGCATTTATTTCCATTTTTTTTCTGTACCCTGCACGATACTTTTATATTTTTTTAGTATTTTTTGCTCTTGCTTTTTACTGTGTGTACTTTCTTTCAAAATAAAAATTAGGTATCGATATAGGGTAGTAAACTGATAAAAAAGCTACCTACCCCAGAACCTGTACATATTACTATATATCTATCCAGGTAGGCAATGGCTGAAAGGCTTGCTACATATTATCCTATATTTACATATATGTATTATGTATGTATGTATCAAACAATTAAATATATTTTGTCCAATAAACGCCGATTTATGGGTAATGAAATGAAATATTGAAGAACGCAAATTTGAACCGTAATAATTGAGAAGTGAGTTCAAAGTTATTAAGTTTTGGGAAGTGAAATCAAAGTTGGCCCCTGGAAGCACTGTGTAAACAAAATTAAAAACTCTCATCTCACAATGAAATTGCAGATTAAACGGGTTAAGCTCTCCCAGCAGTAGCCTACCGGGTTCCCTTGGCTTCACAGCTGAGAGACACATAAAAAGCAGAGGAATCTGATTGCGTAGTTTGAGTAGCTTGTTGGTGTAGTGGTCATGACGCTCGCCTAGTGATCTGGTGGTCAGGGGTTTGAGCTCCATTCCAAGACACAAGCAAGATAATCTTATTTTCTCGTTGTCTTTTAGCCTTCTGCATCGCAAGCTGCTAGCCTCAACTCCTCGCGATCCTGTGCATCATGTGGCGTGCCAAAATTTCTCCAAATATTCTCCTTCAAGTTATGGGGTTTGACGGGGTTTTTTGCATTCGTTCATGGTATATGTAATACATGACGCCAAAACCACATATCTAAGCTACCAGAAAAGGATTTTTTTATTTCATACTCGGGATTCTTGTTTCAACTCCATGGAGACACCTTCAAAACCCAAAAGTCTTCAATATCAACTTCCAGAATAACAGGGCTGTGAGGTATACCAGAGACTAGCCAGAATTTTATGTTACCTGTAATTTAAACTCAAGGAGTTGTCTAATTGAAATCAGTGAAACATGAAGTATCAGAAAAACACCCCCGAAATTTAAATCTACCCGCTCTCGTTAAGACACCCTGTATTGATCTTGTTAATTAATATTATACTGTACCTTGATTACAGCATCACTGGATTTACCAATACATATTAATTCATATTGGTTCCTTCAGTGACGCAATAATCGAATTTCACAGCATGTGTCAATACAAATCCTCGTCATTCGATGTAGACTGCGCAATGAGCTCGTTATGATTATATTACGACGATCGCAATTTAATGCAGTTGTGACGCAGTGGATGCATTCTAATTACTGGTGAGCATTTCAATATCAATCAACAATACGTTATTTTAATATATTATTTACTAGCTGTGCCCGCGCGGCTTCGCACGCGTAGATTTTTTGTACACTGTTTGGATCGTCATAGAACTTTCGCGAACCTTCTAGAACATTCTCCTTCCAGAACTTTCAAAAAATCTATCGAAAGTACAGGAACCTTCTAGACACATCGATTTATGCCGCCACTCAGTTTAGAACCTTATAAAACTTTCGTCAATTTTCTAGAACTTTCTCCTTCCAGAACTTTCTAGAGAAGGATTTTCCGGAACCTTCTAGACTCACCGACACAGTCGGCGCGCCTATTTTGAAACAATCTGAAGCATTTTTGGCCTTTCCATAACAAAACAATATGCTAGAAAGCACATTTTCGTTACCCACTCCCACCCACGCACAGCCACCCCCACCAAACTCGCAATTTTCGATGTGACACCAAGGGCTATCCACCACCACAACCACCGGTGGGGGGTTGTGGCTGGTTGTGGAGAAAACTTGGCGGGTAAGCAAACACGGGTTTCTTTATATATATATTGATTATTTGTTCATATAAAATATATACAGATGTAATCTGGCGATTTCCCACTTACACGCCTATTCTAGAGAAACCGCCTGACATTTATTTATATATAATTAAACGTTATTTCCCTGTCATATATTTTTTTAAATTTCAGCCTAGGCTTCCCAGTTCGGTTATAAATATTTCAACAAATGAAATAAATTTAAAAAGGGCTTTTATTTTACTTTTTGAATAAAAATATAGTTTGAGATTACTTCCCTTGTATCAAATCTATCACAATATAGGCTTGAACTAATATAACTGTAATAAAACTAGTTAACGAAGGCAATGGCTTTCATAGAGGTGCGTAATATCTCACGAACACGAACACGAACTTCTCAAAAACAAATAATAAAAATTCTTACAAGAATTACTTAAAGCAAATGAATTTATCTTAATTATATTTATAGAAAATTGCGTGGAGAAAAATGTTAAACTCGACTATTTCACTAAAACTTATTATTATAAAGGTTGAAAATAAATATTAGTTAAGAAATTTTTAGGAAAACTGCGAAAAAACCTATTTCGTTTTAAAACTTATTACTTTTCTACTATCGAATGCGATAACTCACCTTTTTTGTGCAGAAAATTATAGTTATATAAATACTTCTATAGGATGATTGGTACAGTAATTGGCCGTTAGAAACTTTTTACTACTTTGAGTGTGTAATTTTTTTAAAAATTAACATGAATACGAATATTTCAATTCGTTTTTATATTCAGAACAAACATATAAAAATACTGGAATAATAAAAATTGAAAATACATACATATTTATTTTATTATTATTTATTTCTAGTCTATTTGTTGAATACTTCGGAAGAATATCATATGTATACATTAAAAAGAATATTGCTCAATACTCCACATTAAAAATATAGAAGTATCGTTACCAGCTGCGAAAACTATGTACACAGTTTCATGAGAAGGTAAAACAGACATCACTAGCTTAGCATCTTGAAATATATTTTGATTCTAATTTGTATCATATATGTATATTACTCATAACTTTCAAAAAATTCGATGTGTGGATTCTTACGATAGAATTGTTGAATGTTGCATTATTTAGAGTGATCACCAGCCAGCACATATAGGTTGTAAGTTCTGGGCCATTGTACAAAAAACTTTCATACATGTTTCTCATATAAATAGCTTAGTCTCTGTGAGATTTCTATAATTTATCTTAATTAAATAATAATCCCGTGGAGGACAAATTCAGTAATTATGTTCTCAGAACATACATATAAAAATATTGTTCATTTTTATATTTTTAAATTCATTATTTCTTTGTGTAATTATACAAATTTGAAATCTGAAATTGTTTTCATATAAAGTAAGATAATTACGATTTGTATGAATGGATAGGAAAAATTTAGTCATTGGCCATTGTTACAGTTAAGGGCCTCTACGATTTATACCTTAGTTATTTAAAAGTATGATGGAAATAACTTCTATCTACAACATATTTACTAGATTTTCCATTTAAATTTATATAGCACTGAAAGCATTTCATAAGAAAAATAAATAATAAAACAATAATCTTTTACATTTTTGATTGAATTATTTTTATTAATAATGTTAGTGTTCAAAACGTATCCTTCCTATACAACATCGGCATCAAAAATATTAGATATATAATATATCACTATTGGCCGTATTCTGAACTAAGCGATATTTATATTTCTGTATCTTGACAGTTATAATATAATAGTGTAATGCCGCCAATTTTGACGTTTTAAGTTCGACAGGTTGAAATAGAAAGCTTATTATTCATTTACGTTTTAGAGCTTTCTGATTGATTGAATTCATTAATTTCAAAACTGTCAAACATAAAACGTCAAAATTGGCGACATTGAAATGTTATACATAACTATCAAGATGCAAGAATCATTAAGTATCAGTAAAGTGATCATTTAAGACAGCTCATAGGGGTCATAAGCCGTGGGCCACCCCATAAAGACTTCTTTACATGTTTCCTTTATCAAATGCTATTTCTCTGTGAGACTTCTATAATATATCTTAATTAATTATTATTCTTCTTTGGACAAAATCTGGTAATTGTGGTCTTCGGACATCATATAAAATTGTTGTCTAAATTTATTCATTAATTTCCCTTTAACGATTTCTTCTTCAAAGTAATTAAACACATTTGATTACTTCCTTATTTATCTTAATTATTTTCTATAAGTTATCATAATTCAAATAAAATGTTTGAAACTCGTACATGGATGAAATATTCCCTCTTTTTATGTATGATACAGTCCTTTTTATAACGTTCTGTATAATTTTAACTCTGATGTACAATACGTTATGCATATAGGAAGAATAGTAAATTTATGACGCGAACATAAATTTGTGAATATTTACATTCACAGTCGCCGTGCTTCGGAGTTTAACGTCCGACAATTTAAATACGATTCCACGTCTCGCCAGAGTCGTAAACCAAAGACAATGTAGAAATCAGGAACCATTAAATAAAAGGATGTAATAAACTAATTAATAAAAGGCGCGGAAATCCGTGTATTTGTTTTTAGGCACTTAATCAACCAAATCACATACGACCCGACTTAAAAACCCATTAAATATTTTAGAATGTGCATAATGTGTTTATGGATAAAAAAAAAATTTATTCCGTTAAAATGCTTAGTAGGTATGTTTTTCAGAATAAGGCATTTATTCTGTAATTATAACCTAAGCAGAATACAATAAGCAAGAGTCGCTTTCAACAAATAATCTAATATCCTTGAATCCCCCATATCGATTTAAAGGTTAGTATGAACTTGATTAAAACTCTTGTCTGGAGTGTGCTGATGTATGGCAGCGAAACATGGACCATCGGCCAGAGCATGTCCGGGAGGCTAGCGGCTTTTGTGCTACAGGCGCATGGCGAGGATCCATTGGTTAGAACATATCCGAAACGACGAGGTGTTGAGCAGGGTGGGCGAAAAAAGGCGCCTCCTGAACAGAATCGCCCAACAACGAGCAATTTGGATAGGCCATAATATAAGGCATCCGGGCCTGCTTTTTACCATCCTCGAGGAAAATATTGAAAGCAACAATCGTAGAGGCCGCCCGAGATTAAGCTACGTAGACCGGATTATCGAAGATGTGCGCTGTAGCACCTACCAAGAAATGAAACTAGGTAACAGACAGTAAATAAAAAAGTAAAAGATAATCATATTATATTAACAAAACAGAACTTAAAAATAAACTTAGGAATGAGACTAGGAACCGAACGATAAATTAATAAAAAAAACATTAACATCAATATGAATCACTGAGATCAAGAAAGATAAAAATTATCATGGAACAGCTCAAAGTAAAAATAAAAAGGCATTGAGACCAAAAATATGAGGCATGTGATTTGTCTAAATTTCCAGAATCAAGTTATTTAGTAGGAATTTCCTTATTTCCGTTCCTCTCCTTAGAGGTTGGGTGAAATTCTTGACGTATACTTTACACTGCTCATTCTTATTTTCATTTCGTTATTTTCTATTGTTGAGATCCTTAATTTTTAACCATGACCTACGCCTGCAACTTAGAATGCGTATGGTTTTGTGTTATGTGCTTGGACACTAAACCATGAACTAATCCGCGAGGTCGAAGCTTTTGATATGTGGCTCTATAGACGCATATTGAAAGATTCCTGGGTGGATAGAGTGACAAATGTTGAAATCTTCCGGCGTATGGAAATATACCGAAAAGTGCTGTGGACTATCGAGACGTGAAAGCTTGAGCAAGAAATTATGAAATTATGAAAGACCCAAAATATAAACGTAAAAAAGCTAAACCAACTCATCATCCAGAGGAAGAAAAGTGTAGGAAGATGCCGCATCTATTATTTACTGTTCATATCTCTCTACCTGTGAAAACCTATACCTACTTGGCTTTTATGTTTCCCATTCTTTGTGTTTACTTAATTATTGTTAGCTGTTGATTTTCCGAATTCAATTAAATAAATAAATATGTAGGTACATACGGATGTATTTAGTGTTATGTTTTCATTCGTATGGCGCAGGCATTCGGTGCATTCATATAATTGTGTTGATTTTTTAAAAATAGATCATGATATTAATCTGAAACAAGTATTCTGATCGATGAAGATTGAAGCTGAGGACACATAAATTAGTCCCATGGCTCAAAAAACACACCGAGCAAGATGATGAAGATCAGTATGCAGTCAACATTGAGTCATTTATTTTGAAAAATTACAACTACTGGAGCAGTATACTATTTCCGGCTAATGAAAAAGAATTGAAAAAATTAACAGTACTCCAAAATAAAGCATTAAGAATTACAATAAATAAAAAAATCGATACACAAGAATCACAGTGATGATAGTAAGCCTGCAAATAATTAAATTTAATGTACTTCCATTTATATATAAAATTGTTAATGGACACACCAATACATTTGAATTATTAAGAAAAATAAGATAAAACCAACATGAACATGACCATTGTACAAGAAGAATAGATGAAATAAAATTGCCATTCAGAAAGAAAAAAAGATCGCAAACATCTGTGATGTACTGAGGGATGAAGTTGTTTGTGAGTCTGCCAGGGGATATTAGGGACTAAAGAAATATGAAAATTTTTAATAAAAAACTAAGTAAGAAAGTTCGTGATACGTGCTTTTGATTAGAAATTTGATATACTGATATTTTAAATTCTTCTGTGTACAGTTTTCTGGGATATTCTGCCGTGTATATGTGACCTCTCTGAGAGGTCACATATACACGGCAGAATATCCCAGAAAACTATACACAAAAGATTCTGAACGGCCGTGAAAACCTAAGGACATATTTTAAATTGTTTATATTAGGATATTTATTTATTTATTTTATTTAATGTTTATGGAAGACCAACAGCACAAAAAAAAGCATAGAAAACATTGATACAATATAGATGGCCAATTACAGGTCTCCACATTTAGAAATATGTCAGTAATGATAAATATTTATGAATGACTAAGGCATATTAAAAATTATATAGAAAGAAAGAATAAAAAATTTAAGCAAAAGACAAAGAAACTTAATTATTACGTGGAAAAAAATTCAGCACTCAAAATTTTTCTTAATCTTGTGTGGCTGCACTCGAACAGATCAATATCCAATAATCTTATCAGTTTGTTGAATGCATCGCATACCCTCAAGAAATATGAATTACGACGATAGTTGGATGAGGTAAAATCAATGTGAAAGACTGGGTTGTGTCTACGAGATCTACAGGGAACATAGAATTTTAGTCTATTTAATATTTCAGGATATATAATATATATTAGGATATATATTACCTATTTAAAGAATAAAAAAATAAAATTTAAAAAATGCATAAATGATGTCTCTCTGCAGACATTTTTATCCATATTTTTAAATCTAGCGATACACAATGGAATTCTGGTACCATCACTGATGAATGGAAGTGAAGCCTGGAGCTGGCAGAAGGGAACGCAGTGATCACTTAAACTTATGTACGGAAAATATATTTATTATAGAGTTGAGAATGAAGATATAACGAAATATTGTAAAGCTGATCTTACCATATTTAATAGAATTAAAAAAGGGCAGCTCAGCTGTTTGGGCATGTTGAGCGAATGAATGGTGAGAAAGATATATGACGCAAATGTTGACGAACAGGCTGGCGCCAGAAAAAGAGGGCGACCACGTGGTACGAGCGAATTGGCCGAATGCTGGAAGATGGGCCTGTAAGGAGCCTCAACAATCGTCGAGCTTGCGAAGATGTATGTACGTGGATAAGTCGAGAGCTGTATGTCAGGACAGAAGAGTGTGGTGCTAATCCTCTCTGCCTACCCCCGCGGAGAAACGGCGTGATGGTAAGTTAGTTAATTGGATAAAATATTAAATCGACTCTGCACTCTGCGAATATTGCGCGCTATAGACACGTACACTAAATATGGAAGTCTTAAAAAAGTTTATCTTTCAATTGACGAATATAACATTAACTTTTTTATGTAAAGAGATGTAAAAAGTTATGTTATACTCTATAAGACTATCTTTACATAAAAAAGCCTTATATAAAACATCTTTATATATGACAAAAAATGCTGCGTTTGGTGGTTAGAACTTTTTTTATATGTAAATATTCTTACAACTTACGGATCCATCCAAGTACCTTTGGGTTCGTCATATTGCCTCTGGGAGCGTAGTTACGGTTTAATAAAAAGGTTTTATTTTACCTTTTCATTGAATTTTACTATCGATCTGCATATTTAGCTGAGACAAAAACCACTTAATTAACAAATGCTGGTTGAAGGCGAGCAATAGAATATGGTAGTGCATGAATGTCGCGACATCGCCTAGTACCTACGTAATTTTAACATTACATCTAATTGGTTATTTAATTGCGTTAATTGATTAAATTTTTGTGTAAGCTTATTTCCATTTTTACGACCATGTAGACAGTTGATTTCTTTTTATAGAGAAACATTTTAAAATGGTGAATTTTAAAACTAAACAAATTTATGAATTGTAAAATGTTGATATTTTTAAAATTTGTATCTGCAATTTTTTATATACCTATCATATTTACAGGTATGCAGGTATCTATCGAAACAATTAAATTTTCTATTGTTAAATATGAATACTTATTAGTGAACCTAAAAATCTAGCAATACTTGGAGTTATATAATATGAATAGAGTTGTATTTATTTATTAATGAACATCAGTATTAAAATTATCTATAACAATATTAAGGAGTAATATTATACCCATTATGTTTATGTAGATACGGTAAAATAACAAATATGATATTCAAAACGTCATTTCAAATGCTTTAAAATATTTATGGTACTTGCAAAAATTTCGTCTTTGCTGGGGTGTATAAAAGCCATCTGTATGAAATTGTGACATGCACCCTTGGGAACTTTTTTGTAACGCTATTAAACTTTAATAGACTTTTAAATTATACACTGGATTGCTGGGAAAGTAAATGCGATTTTTTTTCGTAAGAACGTGGTTTTCTCATTTTTGAATAATTTTCAGTTTACGACTAATATTTTACGCATTTAAAAAATTCTTAAACCGTAATCGACCAACAATTGGTCGCCACGATTTCTATCTACAAGTTTAAGATAAACACTGTCAAAATTTACGATATGATGCGTGGTGCGTCATAAATTAGAAATAACAAAAACCTATTTTTTTCATGATTCATCTTTGTGATGTCGAATCAAGATGGGATATAGCTTAAAAAATTAAAATGCTGTAGACAGGTGCATACAAGTGGGCTTAGAATATTTCTAGAGTTTTAAGGTGTCAAATACACTTTAATAAAAAATATAGGAGACGCATGTGCTATATAGGGCCTAAGAGTGTTTGAAAGTTTTTTTCAGCATATTTAAAATGTCCGACAGTTTCCCGCATTGAAACCATGGAAGTTTTTTGTGCGCTCCGAAACAATGTCCACAGTACGGATGGGCGGGCCATTATGACAAGTGGAAAACTAACAAAAAAACCTGAAAACAACCGGCCCAACATGTATACCGCTATATGTACCGCGCTTGGGCATAGAGAAGGGGACATTTTATAAATGAAAATGAGAGAATGTACGCTCTCCATACTGTTGCTTTATGATTACGGAATCAAGGGAGTACATTTATAAAAATATAATAATTTTTTAAATTTGGTAAAGTTACTTTACACACTAGAAAAATTAAAAATTGCAAACATCAAAACCAGGATCGTAATAACCATGAAAATATTGAAACATTACAAATATTTAATCCTTTGCCGCAAAATAAGATGGTTATATGTTTGGTTGGCAAACAAACTTAGCAAAGTGGCTTTTTTGAAAAGTTTGATTGAAAAGTCAAACAAAAGTGAGATAATGCAGATAAATGATATATTTCTGACATATTTAAATAATATTGTAGATGTATGATTTATTATTGTTAGTAAACATATTTTCCAAAACGCGTAAAATAAAAATAAAAAAACGCAATAAATCTACGACTATTAAATTATTATTATGTTGGCAAAAAGAGGCCAATTTTTGTTTTAAAATATTATTAAATAAACATGTTCAACCAATAATATTTTCAATCTACAACAATAAAATAAGTTGGTGAAAAAAACTAATTTAGAAGCATTTAGAAACTATTAATATTGCGTATATATAAGTAACCAAAAAAATTTAACATATTATATTATTCCATTTTTAACAGTGCACTTTAAATTATCAATGAGTTCTAAAAAAAATCAGTAGCAACATTTCCATATTACATAAGTACGTTTGATTTTATTTTCACTTTTACGTTACTAAAACCTTTTTGAAATTAACAAAAATTCGGAGGGGCCGCGTATCAATCATCCTCAGTTCCCTTCAAGTTTGTGTTTTCTGGGGTATTATGCCGTGTTATTACGACCTTTCGGGTCGACGTTTCGGATCCCATTGCAGGGTCCATCATCAGGGCTGATGAAACGTCGGCCCGAAAGGTCGTTACAACACGGCATAACACCTGAGAAAACATAAACTTGAAGATTCTGAGTGGCCGTGAAAACCTAAGAACATTCTTAACTTCAGTTCCCATCACCGGCCAGTAAGCTTAATTGAGATTTAACTAATTTTTAATTCATATCATTTGTAGATTTTTACGTATCTATGAAACGTGTACGTATCTGAGATATGAATGGTGATTTATTAACAGTGCATTTGTATTAGATGAGATGTGTACCAATTTATATTTTTAAATTTGAAAACTTACTTACTTAGAAAAAAACCTTAAATTTGCAATTAGGCAAATCCCGGCATGCAAAACAGAGTGGCCGGCGCCAAAAAAGCGGGCATCGAAATGATTAATACGCACTTATTTCTGTGTAAGCATCAGAAACTTTTCTCATTTGGTTTCTCTTAAACCTGTCCTAGATTAATGACAATCGCGACGCGAGCTTTCATTTTCCGCCGAGGCTTTGCGGCGGAATCCGCTGCCTTTTGAGGGGATTTTCCGGTGAGAATTCACAGCCTTTTTCCGCTCTCACCACCTGGCATTGTTGTCATCCCCGCAGTGTTCATTTGCAAAAGAGGTTGTTTGGAAATTCTGTATACCTACATTTGTATGACATTGGACAATAAAAGCCTGCGTTTATATTACATCTTTCATCATGAAAGCTGCATTTCAAGATATGTTGTTATGTCATGTTGACGGCTGTATATATATATATATATACATGTTATAAATTTTAATTTAGGTATGGTTTAATCTATATAAGTTTTCCTTTATTTAATTATTTATAATTGCATGTATGTAAAAAGCAATAAAATATAATGCCAAGAATAGGTTGTGCGAAGGTTTAATGTAAATAACAACAAGACATGCAGTTTAATATTTTATAGCACAAAAAAACATTCTGAAACACCCTAATTAACTTTTAAAAAAGCTGTAGAATTCTGTAGACTGCCAATCATGACGTATAAAGTGGAGTCGATGACACTAATAATGAAGAGTGTAGAAAAGGTCAAATGCACGCAACGATTCATGGAGAGATTCATGCTTGGTATAAGTCTGAGAGAAAGAATAAGATATTATGAAATTAGGCGCAGAACTAGATGAGTGATAAGTAAACTAATAAAGTGGATATTATGGATCGTGTAGCGAAGCTAAAATGGTAATAGGCAGGGCATATTGTAAGGTAGGATGGTACAAGATGGACTCCCATTCTCAAGTGGAGACATTGGAGAATAAAAAAGGCGTTTGAAGACCTCAAAAGAGATGGGTGATATAACCGCTGTGGCAGGGAAGAAATGACTATAAGAAGTCAATAATAGGTAAGACTGGAAGGGTATGGAAGAGACCTATATCCAATAGTGAAAAGATGAAGGCTGAATAAGAAATAACAAGATAGATGTCCAATAAATAACTTATTTCCCTTATATCCCTATAATTTAATATGAAGACATAACAAAAAAAAATGTAAGCTTGAAATATCATAAAAACACAAAATGTAAATATTAATAAATTAAAGGGGAGCATGGGTAGGAAAAGGATGGGAAAATTGATAGAAAAAGAGGAAAAACTATAAAATGTGGTGTATTTCAGTAGATGACTGGCTTAAGTCGATTAAGTGTTGATTTTAAATGACATACAGTTTACAAGCTTTTTTTGGTACAGTGAATACTATTTTATATGAATAAAATTTTAATGTAGTTAAAAATATTAATTTCTTTAAAATTATTCTAATGTTACTTGCATGAACGGTGAATGAAGGATTTTTGTACTTTCTGTTCTTCTGGGTACACGGAGTAGCACAATTTTCCATAAGATTTTTTTCACTAGACTAGACACAAGATTCAAAACAACATATAGCATGTAGTATTGTACCCACCAACAAAGACTTTTTTGAAGAAGGTTTTCGGAACAATGAAAATATTTCATTCCTTATTGTGTTTATTACAATACTTTTATGTTACTACTATACTTCCATAGCAGGCTGTGCTTTTCAAAACTTATAAAAATGTTTTACAAAAAATTATGCATGTATTGGTAAAAACTGATGCCTGTGTGATCCTGCTTTTAATTACTTGTCAATAAGTTCAGCGTTGGAAAAGCAACAAAATTTTATTCAATAATATAATTCTCATAGATTCTCCATCTCTATCTAAATGTAAGAAAATTATATATTTTTTAAAATTACTTGTGTCAATATGAAATAAATATTAATGAAGTGAAGTGAACTTTTCTTTTTTGTAGCCAAAAAATAATTTTGTACATAAATATCTTTACTATTATTTACATGCCCAAAGAAATTGTGATACGTTTTAATCAGAATTTTAAAATGGACAGTGGATCCTTTAAAAATTCCACCACGCACATTGCATACATTTTTAAAGCATTCCAAAAAGGGAATTTCCTTTTTTGTTTAAAAAAAAATAGTCAAAATAAAAATTTTGATGTGGTAGTAGAATGCGTTAAAACTATCGATATGTAGAATAGTTGGTTAAAATTTCATGAAGATTGGTTCTGTGGTTCCGGAAAAATCAAAGTCGCCGATCCTTAAAACTTAGTTTTGAGAAAAACGCGTTTAAAGTTTTTTAAGTCTTACCTAAAGTCAGTCAGGGATGCCGGTAACAAATTTACCTATAAAGGTTCAATTCTAAGAAAAAAGCCAGTAGCTGTTTCAATGAATAGAGACAGGGAGAGTGGATTAGACAAAAGGCATGATGGGTAGAAAAAAGAGTGACTGTCGAGCGCGCTCAGGTAGGAGAAGTAGCAACGTAATGCGAAATAATATAATATAGACTACTCCAAGGAATCTAAAATTTTAACACATTACTTTTAGATATACTATATATAAATATACTTTAAAAAAAAAAGAAAAAAAAAACATTTTTTTAAAGTTATAAACCAGAATGATCTCTTAATTTCTTCACATTCATTGTTTTAGTTCTTTGTTTTACTTTAGTTAATTTATATTTCCATTTGGAGGTCAAATGTGTGAGACTGGCATAGTAAAATCAATCCTAAAATAAATGTTTATTATATATAACATGGAATAAATAAATAAAATGTTATAATTAATCAAAAATAAACAGAAAACAAAAAATGAAATAAACACTTTTGAAATGACCCACCATCTTCTTAAATATTCCACACATGCACACAAGCAAACATATTTCCACCATATTCCGTCTAATCTTTTTTTTAAATTGCGGGCTTCACTTCTATATGTATATTTGTAAAGTGTATGGCACCAGAGTATATTATATTTATAATTTTAACTCTTATATTACTAGTTTCAAAGAAATAAAAAAAAATAATGTACATAATTGTGGGACTTATTTAAATATTTTTTCTAGATAAAACTATAACGGTCATATTTTTTTACTACAATTTTCGTCAAAAAGAAGGGTTTATTTGAATGATTCACTTTATAACCAATATATCATGCGGATTTTTTGTGGCGTATACATCTAATCCCCGCGCCTTTCAAAATATTTCCTGATTCTGTTATTTATATTTCACATTTCAGAGTCACATTTTCAATTTGAAGTATTTAGTTTCACGTTTAATATTTCGTTTCGTTTTTCGCTTGTTGTTCGCTGAGCACTGTGAATTATTTCCGACCCAATTAACTTTCCGCCTCCAGCATTGTCCGGATTCCTCGAAGAGAAAACAACCATCCAAGTTGCTTTGCATTATTTATGATTTGCCAGTTGACAGATTAAACTGTGCATGATTGATTTAGCCAATTAAATGAAACCAGTGTTTAATTAAAACCCTTTTAAAGAGCGGGGTAATTTAAGGCGGTACGAACAGAGGGTGTTTGCGAAAGCCCTGGTTTGATAAAATTAATCAAATATTGGAGGTTGGTCCTGTTAAAAGCTGAAATGAGACAAACGTGGTATGCTAGGACAGAAAAGTTTGACGTTCTATTCTCTATGCCTACCCTGTGGGGAAACAGCGTAATAGTGAGATAGTCAGTTAATAAATAGTGCATACAGATTTAGCATCCTCCAAACATATTTAGAGCAGAGATGCGAACCGGCGGCACCTGTAAAGTTTGGATTTTGCTTGGCAAGAAGTGACATTTTTAACATACGACATTCGTGTTTTTTTTTTGGATGGTCTCCCAATTTTTTGGCATGAAAACTGCGTTAAAAGAGCGGGCTTGAGTTAAGTTTAATTAGAATTTCGGATCTTTTTAACTAACTCTCATGCGTGGTTTATTTTTGATAGACAAAAATGCAACGCGTCCTATTTTCACAGTTGACTGGTTTCAATGCCACTCCAAAGAAGTCAACTATCCGGTGCAAAATTCGGTAGAGATTATCAGGGAGATATTTAAATGGCGAATATATCAAGTGCGGGGTATAAAAAAAAGGCAGCAATATCCAAAAAATTAAACAAATATGTTGAATGCAGTCACCGAGGATTACTAATTTAAAATGTACTGAATTCTAGATTTAATATCCCTTCCAAAATCGTGTTTTCTATAAATGTGTAGGCTATGTTTTGTATAAAATCTCGAATTCAGTATATTATAAATTAGTAATCCTCGATAACTGCATTAATTTTTTTTATATTGCTGCCTTTGCTTTTGTATCCTACAGATAATGAATTAAACGTTAAAATCAACAGGTTACTAATTATTTTAGATTTATTAGTGATGGCCTTTTTGATTTCTAATATTTCAAAATTATCTTAAAACCTATATTTCAACGCTTTTTTCGTTTTTCGAACTAAAAATTTTTGCTTGTATCTACAAGATGGATAACGAAATTTAGGAAATCGACATTGGACATTTTTGATGTTTTTCTTCTTCTAATATTTAAGCTTCGCCTCGTATTCGACTTTGCCAATAGAATGTATTAAAAATAAACCTTAATATATATAATATTGTAAACTTATATATCCTTTATGTTTAGGTTATTTACGTAGAATATTATAAATTCTTAGGTGAATTTTAAATAAACACTTGTAATTAAGGAACATAATAATATATAAAAGCAAAAGCAGCTATATTCAGAAAATTTAATGCAGTCATCGAGGTCTAATAACTATTTCGACTTTATAGAAAACATAGTCTATAAATTTATATGAAATATGTTTTTGCAAGGGATAGGTACATAAAATTTCGAATCCAGTACAATTAGTTATCCTCGGTGACCGCGTTCAAAATATTTTTATAATTTTTTGGATACTGCTGCCTTTGCTTGTATACTCCACACATAGTGTGTACAGACAATCATTTATCAGTTTTAGCAGAACTCCAAACAAGAAGATACTTATAGAGATACATACCTCCATTGAAATGATGTAGATATGTAATAGTACTATTTAAAGATATAAATCATAAACTACCTTATTGTAATTACGTAATTTTTTAATAGGTATTAGAAAATTACGTAATTACAATAAGGTAGTTTAGCTAAATTATGTACTGTAAATTTATTTCTTAAATAATTATTACACATAGATTAATTAAATGATGCAATAAACATTTGAACAGGTTATTGGTGAAACATGTACATGAAAGTATGTATAACACTTGCGTTCAATAGATTTAAATTTAATAATCTGCCGATTTATGAAACTTTCTTCTGCAATGTATTTAATGGAATGCAATATTGAAAAACTCATAAACTATTCTCTAACTAATGAGTTTTCATAAAATATAGTTCCATAATTAAAACAGTTATCCCACGCAATTTTCCTCGCCATGCGTCGAAAATATTTTGAAATGAGTCAATAACAAAAAATTGTTTTCAAACTAGTCAAAACTAATGCATTGTGCATGACTAAATTTTATTGATTAAAGTTTTTTATATTGTTTTGTATTAATTAAAGTGTCAAATGCAGATCTATAATACTGCGCTACTTAAGTCAGCTCTATGATATTTCCCAACCCTTTAAAGACCCAAAAACTTAGTAGATATACAAGTATGTAGCTTTACCATGCAAATATGTAGCTTAGTCTCTGTGAAACATCTATATATCTGGATAAAAATACTGCGTCGCCATGTTTCATTTAAGGTATATTAATATATTTTTGTAAACACATTATCATTTTATTATTCGTAGAATTGCATTAATTATTACAATTGTCAATTTTACAGATGAAGATAGATATTTGTTTGTAAATTAATATCAAAGTAAAGAATATAAATTCACACTAAAATTATCTTTCATGAAATAAATAACAAATTAAGCATAAATTATAGAAGTTTCACAGAGACGAAGCTATTTATATATGAAAAAAGTGTGTGGAAGTCTTTTATAAAATGGCTAAGGGCTTGCAACCTATATGAGCTGGCTTAAGTGATCACTCTTCACAATGCAACATTCACCAATTCCACCGCAAGAACAACCACACGTTATCAAAATTTTGAAAGTTCTACAAATCAAGAACATTTCATATATTGCACTGGTCTCTGCTAGAGACATCTGTTGTTATTTTTTCTCATTAACAAGTTAGTGTACCCTGAGCCATCGTATAAGAGGCTTCCATCCACTTTTCTCATACATAAATAGCTTCGTTTCTGTGAGAATTTCATAATTTATCCTTAATTAATTAATCATCCCTCTGGGGACCAAATCTAGTAATTGTATTTTCAAAACATACTTTAATAAATAAAAATATTGTTAAATAAATAACTGTACAGTTTGTTATAATATTAGATACGTAGTAGCAACACGGCCTGGCGCTGATTGTGGATCTGCAGTAGCTGCACCCGTACACACATTACTTTGAGTCAGAACGTGAGTCATGAAGAGGTGACCATCCTCGGGAGCATGCTGTTTTAGAGTGTATTACCCATTATTTTATTGTATTCTCAAAATGATTTTATTTCTTAACAATCTTGTTTAACATTACGAGAATTTTGAAAGTTTCCTACGAATATCTTAGTAATGCTTTGTCTTACTAAGAATATCGTAATACATTTATGTAAAATGTATATATTACACATATTGATTTTATATAATATTTTATTAGAACAACTGTATTGGTGCTCTTTCGCTAAAAATTTACGTAAATAATAATTCTTTCCGTACCAATTTTCAAAAAATATTTAATAAAATATATTTTATTTTATTTTTATTTTTCAACAAACGGACCATCGACAGGTCATTGTTGACTCTAACACATTGTTCTTGAGTGATATTCAAGTAAAAAGTGTAAATATTTTATGAACATTTTGAATATTATGTTATAATTAACAATATATTATTTATGACAAATAGTAATAAATAATATCTTAATGATAAAATAAATTGTAAATAATATTCAGAACAAAATAAAGCCTGTCGCAATAATAACATAATCTAAGAATGAGTTCTAGATTAACATGTTTTTACACAAAATAGTTAATATAAATAATTATTAATTAAATTAAATAAATAGTTAATAATATTCAGAACAAAATAATATACTAAATATGTATTTTTTAACTTTTCCTGTAAACTTTTCATATATATTATTTCAATGTGTTATCAAAAACTACAAATTATAATAATTTCGAGTTGAATAAAAAGCTTTGCAGCGTTTACGGTAAATGTGTTCAGTGAAACCATCTGCAGATTTTCGCAAAAAGATGCTACGTGACTCAGCATTTTTCTCTAAATTGCAAGTCTTCGAGGCTGGTGGGGAAACTGCTCATCTGTGCAACGTGGTCACACGAGACTTTACTTTTTACAATAGCAGACGGCGTGAATTATTTTCGCGAACAATGGCCAGCCTGACACTGCACTTGGACATCTGTAAGTCTATGTCGTAAATGTAAGTCTAAGTCGTAAATGTAAGTCATCTGTAAGTCTATGTCGTAAAATGCTTAAAGTGATATTGATATTATATTACAAATTTTTTGTAAACCACCCATCTCATACATAAATGTACGTATTCCATGTAATATGTAATAAAGATTAAAGAAATTTCAGACCTCGTAGTAAAGTGAGCATAACATAGGTTTCTCACACTGAGGATTCTGGATTCGAGTGCCGTCGAGGTCACAATTAATCTTAATGATTTTTTATGGTGTATTTTTTTGGTCACAAAATAATTTTATTTCGCATTTAAAATTCACAATTGAAAGACTAAATAAACTATATTTCCTTTGATCAGAAAATGCACTCATCTTGAGATTTTTACTAGGCTTTTCCATAATATTCTTGAGAAGTTGGTATCCAAATTATGATATAAATGTTGCAAAAAAGTAAAAGATGGTTACGAATAAACCTCATTTTCGAGTAATCCTTTCTTATCGCAATTTATTTCCATATTTTTAAGAAATTTGTAAAGAGACAATTTTTTATATCCTAACTAAAAATATGAGTGCTGTTTAAACCGTTACTTTAACAGGTTATATTCGGTACAGTTATTTAGGATTATCTGATTGTAATCAAGTTTTATTTTTTACCTACCAATGGTTGCCCTTCGAATGGCGAAAAATCAGTTTCCAATCATCGACGCAATCAAGTACTTTACAATTAACTTTATAGCACTTTGTGGAAGGAAAAAGTTGAGAAGTAAGAAAAATATATTGGATGCCTTTGAAATGTGTGACGGAGGCGGATGCTACTTGTCCTGTAGACTACAAAACGCACAAATATCGTCCTTCAAGAATTGATGATTACCTATAGATTATGGATATTTTGGACAGAAAAAAGACGTGTCTCTAGAAACTAATCACAGAAACAGTTGAGGGATGGAAGAAAGAGAAAAACCTTCTACAAAATAAATGGAGGAAATTGAGATATTAATAGAATACATCTAAACCCAAAACATGGCTCAAGACTCGCTGAGCCCTCGAGCACACTTGAGCAGTAACAGATAGAGTAAATTATCTATATTATTATTAGATAAAGCAACTTAATGTGTTAACCTTGTCCTTTTAAAAACGATCAAAATGACTAAAGACCGATAGGAATTGACAGTTTATGTATATATTGAATTTCAGACATATCCTAAAACCACGAGGCTCGCAGAGCCCTCGAGTACACTTGTACGAAAACAGATAGACTAAATTAATATGTTAACCGTGTCTTTTCAAAAATGATCAAAATGGCTCAAGACCGATAGGAATTGACAGCTTATGTATATATTAAGTTTTAGACATATCTATATACCACTATATACCACAAGGCACGCTGAGCCCTCGAGTACACTTGTACAAAAACAGATAGAGTAAATTAATATGTTAACCGTGTCTTTTCAAAAACGATCAAAATGGCTCAAGACCGATAGGAATTGACAGCTTATGTATATATTAAGTTTTAGACATATCTATATACCACTATATACCACAAGGCTCGCTGAGCCCTCGAGTACACTTGTACAAAAACAGATAGAGTAAATTAATATGTTAACCGTGTCTTTTCAAAAACGATCAAAATGGCTCAAGACCGATAGGAATTGACAGCTTATGTATATATTAAGTTTTAGACATATCTATATACCACTATATACCACTATATACCACAAGGCTCGCTGAGCCCTCGAGTACACTTGTACAAAAACAGATAGAGTAAATTAATATGTTAACCGTGTCTTTTCAAAAACGATCAAAATGGCTCAAGACCGATAGGAATTGACAGCTTATGTATATATTAAGTTTTAGACATATCTATATACCACTATATACCACAAGGCTCGCTGAGCCCTCGAGTACACTTGTACAAAAACAGATAGAGTAAATTAATATGTTAACCGTGTCTTTTCAAAAACGATCAAAATGGCTCAAGACCGATAGGAATTGACAGCTTATGTATATATTAAGTTTTAGACATATCTATATACCACTATATACCACAAGGCTCGCTGAGCCCTCGAGTACACTTGTACAAAAACAGATAGAGTAAATTAATATGTTAACCGTGTCTTTTCAAAAACGACCAACATGACTCAAGACAGAGAGGAATCAACAGCTTATGTATACATCAAGTTTTAAACAAATCAAAATACTACGATACACATTGAGCATTCGATAAAAAAGAAATATTTTTCATGACATTTAATATTTTACCTTATCAAATGCGAAAAGCTTAGTAGATTCAGATTCATGAATTTGTAGATTCAGATTCATGAATTTGTAATCTTTACAGATTTTGAAAAAAATGTATCATTGATATCATACGTTGAACGTTCTCACGCTTGCACGCTGTACCTTGAAAATTCTATTCAATATTATCCTTTAAACCGTTTATTTTTCCCTAGTTGTGTGAAGTCCTCCTCGGGGAACACGAGTAGGTATGTCCTTCCGACAATAGACTGGAGTAAAATGAAGCAGATATCTTTGAAACGTTAAAGTCTTTTCAAAATTGTGAATTTTTCTTCCATTGTTCGATTCGCGAGCGGAAGATTGTAAAAAGGATGTCTTTTAAGGTGCTGTGAGTAATTGTTTCTTTTCAGGTATTAAATTAGAGACTTGGGAATTAAAGAAAGAGAAATAGTAAGAATATTACACGTCAAGAACTTTATAAATTTAATTGAAATAAATTAACGTTTAAACCACTTATTTATTGAAAAAAATCAACATGTTTCGAAGCCAATGCCTTCTTCGTCAGGAAAACAAAAATAATATTTAAAAATCGAAGTATTGATCAAAATATTAAAAAGTTATGCATGGAAAATGATAATATAAAGTACCTAATTAACATGAAAATAAATTTAAAAGATAACTATTTGCAAAAAGGACCTGATGATTTATAATATTCAATTTACTATTTACACTCTTTCTTATTTCCAAAATTTCTAATTTATCAAATTGTTGACGGAGAAGCCATTGGCTTGGAAACATGTTGATTTTTTTCAATAAATAAGTGGTTTAAACAAAGTTAATTTATATCAATTATAATTATGTTACCACAAAATAAATTTGCTACATTTGAAGAAGAAGTTTATAAATTTATTTATAATGTAATGAATGTGTGTAAAATAAAAAAAAACAAGTAATTAATTTTGATAATAAAATTATCAAAAAAGAATTTACGCACTGTCCAATCCTTGGTAATAATATATCACTTGAAACAACACTACAGAAGAATCACGAACAGTCTACAGTAATTAAAGGTTATCTACAGCATTCAAGACGCGTCTATAAACGCTTCAACACTAGAAATGAACAGACTAATCTAGGCGATTCGAAAAAAACAGAGTTTGGGTATAAATACTGGGACTACGCCACGGCGCGGGAGTTCTGTTTTTGACAATTCGTTCGGTGCAAAGTTCGCGCAAGGCGACGGCCAGGTGTGTCCAGCCGCAAATTTAGGAGCAATAAATACCAGCGAAATAATCGTGCGAGTAGGTACTTACCGAGTGGCGAAATAAATAAGTGCAACTTCAGAATGTTTTGAGTATGTCCAAATTTTTCAGAACAGAACTGGATTGTTTGTCACAGAGACATCAATAATCAATTAATGTACATTATAGATGTCTCACTGAGACGAAACTGTATTTTTTCAAGGGAAAGTAGGTAAATAAGTCTTTTTTGGGTGGCCATAGGACTTACGACCTATCGTACTGTTGGTTTAGGTGATCACTTTACACATATGTAACGTTCGCCATTTCCACCCATGATAGAATACCATGTCTATTAGTTTTTTGGAAGTTGTATATATATTAAATTTTTGTGCCACGTTTCACATGTGAGTTCTAAAGAACCCCTAGCGGCTAGCAACAAAGCTTTTTCATTTCCCTTGGATAACCACAGATGTCGCTAAACGAGACATCTATATTGACAAATGCGCGGGCTCGCCGCCGTGGGACGCGCGGCGCGCACGGCCGTAACAGACAATACGATTTAATTGATTCGAATTTTTGAGTATGAGGTATAATTTTTTGAATATACATGCGTACTAAGAAAATTTCACTGTCATTAATATAAAATAATGACAGTGAAATTTTCTTAGTACGCATGTACAATTTAATTAAAATAACCGATGTTTTAGTGGTTTTATGGATACTGCAATATAGTTAAAAAAACGTTTAATTTTTGTCTTTTTTAAAACGATATATTTAACAACTTGTCTAAAAATATTAATATCTGAATAGCACCACTTCTTTTTAAAACTTTATACAATCAATCTGTAATCATACAATCAATGTCTTTATTTGAAAATGGATCTATCATAATAAAATTGATTAAAAGCCTGTTTAGTAGCTATGGGTTTTGCATAATGATTTAATAAGTTTACGTTAAATTTAGCAAAATCAAGGGCAAATACGAAAATCGTTTACTGAGGCCTCTTGATGGTAATTCATCGATTCATATAACTATTTTCAACGACTTCTATGCTAACAGCCTTAAAAGGAATTCTAGTTTTCTAGGTAACAATTGTTACATTTTACATTATTCAAATTTGAACTGTCTAACTTTTCCGTTCCGGAAAATGTAAACTCACGAACAGAAACTTTAATTGGAAAATCCGTAATTTAAAATATTCGCAAAAATACATCTTTTTTTATACATACATACAAAAATACATATTTTTTTCATAAAACATTACATTTTTGATGGTATAATTCAATGATAACTTAATATCGCTCTACTAATTGAAAATAAATATTCTGACGTGAGTTTCACAAACTGTCAGTTAAAACAAATAATTTTATTTGAAAATGGCAACACATTCGTGTCAATTAGTAGAGTTCAAAAGGTCAACATGAAATTCTATAAATACGATTAAAAATAATGACCGCTACGTTCTCATAGGTAAATTTTATGTTAGATTTTTCAAGTGTTTGCTGAAAATATTTTTTAAATTATTGAACAAAATTGTTTATTTAATAAAGTTATTTAACTATATTCAAGAACATATTCTTATTGTGAAGTTGCAATTTTTTCAGAACAAAGTTATGTGAAATTATAAACCAAATTAATTAATCAATTAGAAAGATATACAGAAAAATCTAATCCACGAAAAAATATTTGGCTACTACCGGGATCTGAACCACGGATCTCCGTGGTTAAGTTATCTAACTTTTATTACTTGTCATAAAATAATGATAAAATTATTTGATTCAGATTTATACTTCATATAATATTAGGTCCTTACATATGAAATTGGCGTTTAGTATGGGAGGAACATAAAGCCGATTTTTTTTTATTATAATATATTTATTTAATCAAAGTATGTGCCATTGCTATCTATGCACTTTTGCCATCTCATAGGTAGTTCATCGATCCCTTTACTAAAAAAACCATTCGGACGGGAATCAATAAAATCTTTGAAGGCGGTTTGGACTGCCCATCGGAGTTGAATTTTTTCCTTTGCAAGAAGTTATCCAATTTCGAAAAAAATGGTAATCTGTTGGGGCAAGGTCCGGAGAGTACGGTGGATGTCTTAGACATTCCAATTGAAGCTCCTCTAATTTGGTAGCCGTCTGTTGTGCAGTGTATGGTCTAGCGTTTCATGAAGCAGCAGTGGCCTAGAGCGATTAACCAACCTCGGTTGTTTAGCAGCTAGCTTTTCCATCATGGTTTGCAGTTTCTGACAATAGACATCTTCCGTAATCGTCTGGCCAGATTTAAGAAAGCTGTAGTGAACGACACCAGCACTAGTCCACCAAACGCTCACAAGTAACTTTTTTGGAGTCAATTTTCGCTTGGGGCATGGTTTGGCTGGTTCGGCAGGGTTCAGCCATTGCGATGAGCGCTTCCGATTATCGTACAGGATCCACTTTTCATCACAGGTAATGATTCGATTTAAAATCCCTTCATTATTGTGCCGGTTGAGTAATGCAACGCAGCAGTCAACGCGCGTTTGTTGATTTGCTTCACTCAATTCGTGAGGTACCCACCTTTCAAGCTTTTTCACCTTACCAATTTGCTTCAAGTGGATTAAAACAGTTTTATCACTAACACCGCAGCCTGCAGCTAACTCGGATGTGGTTTGCGATGGATCCGCTTCCACAATAGCCTTCAATTCTTCATTATCAACTTTGGTCTCCGGCCGTCCACGGGGCTTGTTCTGCAGGTCGAAATTTCCAGAACGAAAACGTTGGAACCAAAAACGCACTGTGTTTTCTTTTGCGGCACCGTCGCCATACACATCATTAATCCTTCGAGCCGTTTCTGCAGCACTGGTGCCACGGTGGAACTCGTACTCGTAAATAACGCGATATTTCAAGTTTTTCATTTTGAAAAACTGAGTGACGCAAAGAAAAAACAATTGAGGAAAAAACAAATGAATTATAATTTTCAAAACACAAATACATGAGTAAATAGCTGTATAAATTTGGATTTGGAATTCCTAACCAAAGAGAAGATATTTGAGATCAAATTTGCCAGTACGGCAAAACGCCAATTTCATATGTAAGGACCTAATATTAGAGATTATGCAGAGCCGCTTCATTTCGCTTTATTCCTGAAAGCATGTTGTCAATACTTTTTAGTTGAAAATATAAAGAGTTCTATGGAATCTATGGTATCATTGATCACCGCCTTGACGCCATGATGCTGATGCCTTATAAATCAATAATCGTAAAAATGTTTGCGTAACTGATTACAATAAAGTTAACACATTGTATTAAAATGTGTCGCTCGGTTAATTTAGAAGTCTACCTAAATGCAAAAATTATACTGTCTACATGACTTTAAAATTGATCTAGACACGTCGCCATAATATAACAAGATGGCGTAACAGATTAGTTAGCCAAAATATTTACCATATCAATTTTTCTGAAAAGATTCACTAAAATCACTTTGCAGGTATTTTGCGAGGAATCTCAGTTATATATTATATTAAATATAAATAAATATTATATTATAAAAAAAGAGATTATATTGTGCAAGAAATTTTAATAACTAACTAACTAACTAACTAACCATCACGCCGTTTCCCTGCAGGGGTAGGCAGAGAGGATTGAACGCCACACTCTTCTATCCTGGCACACCACTTTTGCTTCGGCCACATTCATACATCTTCTCATACACGTTCTACGATTGTTGCGGCTTTTAACAGGGCCATCCTCAAATACTTGTAGTACCTGATCGTGCCAGGTCTTTCGCGGACGCCCTCTATTCCTGTTGCCTTCAACATTCGCCTCATATATTTTCTTAACCATCCTTTCCTCGTTCATACGTTCCACATGACCAAACCATCTCAGCACTCCTTTCTTTATTCTATCTACCACACTACAGCCAGCATTGCATTCACTTCTAATTTGTTCATTTCCTCACTCTATCGACCAAAGATTTTCCACACAAGCGTCTTAGTGACCGCATTTCAACCGCATTCAGTCTACTTTCATTCCTCTTTTGCCAATTCCAGGCTTCACTTCCATACATAAGGGTTGGCACTAGAACGCCATTATTTAATAAATTACACAAAAAATTATTTGAGATGATGCAAGACAAAAAAACTCCATTGGCTTCAAAAAAGTATAAGCTAAAACAATATATATTAAAGCTATGTACCTAATCTTACATTTATTTATAATTACATATCATGTATTACTTGTTAAAAAACACGCAACATTCGATAATGACCTATACTCTAATCTTCATTATAAAATAAAAATTATTGTCAAATATTGAAGGCAACCATGTCGTAAAACTGCTGTGCAGTTTGGTATATGTATAATGCAATAAGTATCAAAAAATAAATAAATATATAAAAAAAAAAAAAATGTCGTTATGTCAAGTTACGTCATAATATCGAATGCATTAAATTGAAACACCCAAGTTATTAAGATTGACTCAAAAATATATACAGCAATAATCAAACTGGTATTCATTAACATAGATAATTCTCGAATTCAAGTCGTGTGAAAACTCTCTCAGCTAACTAACTTTAACATCAGTTCCTGAATCATTCGTAGCATGAATGAAACCCCAAAGGCCTATATATACATATAATCTAACAGAGAACCAATTCGGAGCGCTATTTGTTAAGAACGTTGAAGGAAATTATTTTCTGAAAGCCAGAACATTCAAGGTACATAATAAAATAAATTTTAAGCATTTTACCTTTCCCGAGTATTTCAAAACAGTTTATTTTAAAAATATATCAAAAAACTTAAAAACTTTATGAACCCGGGCCCAGTGCACCCCTGGTAGCATCTCCCGGGGGTCCCATCCGTCAGGTACCGCCCGTGAGCAAATCATTTCACCCTTGACCCCGACTACACCACCCTGCCTTCATATTACAGTACAATATGTGGCCGACCTGATAATATTACTTTATTATAATATGGTCCCGTAATATTTACATAATATTTCTCGGCCAACGCCTAAAATCTTACTTAAACAAATATTAAAAGATGGGCAGGTATTTAAATCTTTTACATTTCTATTCAAGAAATAAATTGCTTTTAGCTTTTTGTAGTTTTCCAAAATTGATTGGTAAGATTAATCCTTAATTTATTTTTAAAATTATATTTATTAATTATGTATTATTTTATATTTAATTACATTTACCTAAGTGTATTAATTACTTACATGTCATATATTTGAATAACGAAATGAGTAGGTACCTATATTAACAATTACCCACCATTAAAAGAAAATTTAATTCTCGTGTTTAAAAGTAGGGGGCATTGTCATATACCTACATATATTATTAATGTAATCATTTATAGCATTATATTAGAATAGTGAAACATTTGAATGAAAATAAAATGTAACAAACATTAGATTAAGTTATAAAAATTAAAAAGGCATTGTAATAACATTTAACGCTGAGACCTTTATGATATCATTGGTATCATCATCTCATTCTATTATCATGTGTCTTCTTCTTTTATATGGAGTTAGTAGAGCTATAGAGGTAATGCAAATGAAAGAGAAATATATATTTTTGCACTAGTACCTATTACAAAACCGCTTTGCAGTTCACCTATAGGTATATTCACACGACCATGTATCATTGAATGAAAAACTGAATAATTATGTGATAAAGACTTATTAGATTTACTTTGAATAGCAATGTGTAGTATTTTATTTATTTTAAATATTTTTTTATGAATTTTCAAATCAGTTATATTTTTATATCTTAAAACGAAAGATCTTAAAAATTTGGGTAGAATTATTCTCCGATAAATATATTAATTTATAAACATAGTTGCAAAGATAATATTATTTTTCATACTTTAATATTTTAATTATGAGTCAAAGAGCATTTGAGATATTAAATTATCATCATTTATTTTACTTGTTAATAATGTCTCAAATGGGATATTTTAGAATTGCTAAAAGTAACCCAGGCGTGTTAAGATATCCAAATATTATAAATATGTCGTATCTTAAAAAAGATTCCAAT
Source organism: Agrypnia vestita (assembly GCA_016648135.1). Lineage (NCBI taxonomy): Eukaryota > Metazoa > Arthropoda > Insecta > Trichoptera > Phryganeidae > Agrypnia > Agrypnia vestita. The sequence continues at coordinate 44,524 of JADDOH010001109.1, read as the reverse complement.
AATTTTGGATTAATAAGTGCAATTGGTTAATTTACCCAAATATTTTATCATTTTACAAATTTTATACAGGTACAGTGTGTATACGGGTAGGTTTGAGAAATAGTAATAAAAAAAATAATTTAATTATTCATAATATTTTGAGTGTGTTCAAGAGCAAAATACTGGATTTTGTCCACAGAGGGATTATCATTAATCAAGATATATTAGTTTAAATATATGTCTCAAAACGACTTTCAAATTTTGATAGATGTGGTGGTCAATCATGGGTGGTATTGGTGAATGTTACATTGTGTAAAGTGATCCCTTAAACCAGCCATAGTTATATCGTAGGTCGTAAACCCCGTAAGCACCAAAAGACTTCCGTACCTACTTCCACATATAAATAACTTCGTCTCTGTGAGACATATTTAATATATTTTAATTGATTGTAACAAATCAGATAATAATTAGATTAGTTAAAATATCCCGTTGAAGGAACCCCGTTTAAATGAACTGATGTTGTTAAATAAAAATTATATTATTAAAGTTAATATTATCAAAGTTATTTTTATTTATTTAAAAATAATATTATTCTGTATTTACTTAAGTCAAAGCAATGCGGTAGTCACAAGAGACGCCAACATAGCCACTCGCATAATAACAGCGATCGATTGCTTTGTGCTAGTAAATACCATTTCCGTTGTAAGATTTGTAATATAATATTTTTTTCTCAACCATGTATGAAAGTCTTGCACATGTTAAGAATATTTCTACTGATGCTACCATAAATTAAGGAGAAGAATTAATATAAGGCCGTTAACATTTTTATGAACCTTCTAGGCTCCTCGTTGGTGCTGCCAGGTAGGTTCCAGCATATATTTTTCCAGGTGGAATGTAAAGAAACTTCGTAGACGTGAAAAAACTTGGTGAAGCTTTGCATTAATCACACATGGTTCCTATGTACACAAAAAATGCACTTTTCAATATTTTTTATTTTCAAAAGGTAGGACTCTAGCCTCGTGATCCAAAGGTCGCGGGCTTGAATCTCACTCAAGACCAGCAAGTTAGTCCTATTATCATAGTACAAGCGTTTAGCTTAGTTTTAAAATAGTAAGAATATTGATGTGACAGGTATTCCGTGTTCGCATCTCTATTTTTTTTATAAAATAAACATATATATATAAAAATAACTACGCCACTCATACATTATCAGAAAACTATAAGGAGATTCAAAAATCAATGCAATCATAATGATGAATCAATTTGACAATTGACAGTTGATGAATATCACATTGAGAAAACTTTTTTAATTTGTTCAATATTGTAATAGATCTGAGGAACGTATGTCGTGACGCCAGAAAGAGACTGCATGACAGAGAGAGAGAATGTATAAAAAGGCGCGTGAATGTCGAGTCGCTCTCTTTCACTACCATTGTTATCCAGACCGCATCTTAGTGTATAAACGATTGTCTAAACCCTTATTGTTACCGATTAAATACTTACGAGAACGAAGTCTTTACTCGGAGCTTCCTCATCCCGAAACAAGAGTATTACAAATATTTTCACAAAAAGTCTGATAATTATATACGGTTCTTAATTATCTAGAATATAGACAAACTTATGAGTTCCAGCCACAAAAATTTAATTCTAAAAAATTAATATTTAATACGTTTTATTTGCAGAATGGAATGTATGACGTTTCTAACTTTGAAAACATAAAAATAAAACGTCATTTGAAATAAAATAATTCGAGTTTTGAAAGTGACAGAACCTAATAAACTAATAACCTCAAGAAGTGTAAAAATAGTTTTATAAACATCAATTTCAATGTCATCGTGTATAATCTCTAAAAAATTAACGTTGATTCGATCAATAATATAAAATATAGCAAGTTTGGACCACCCTTTAGTTACAACTTTTTTTTTTCATTTTTCTTAAGAAACCCCCACCATATCTCCTCCCCTGATTGAGTGGACATTTCTACTCCCTTATTTGGCTAGTACGAGCACATAACTCATACTTTACAAAATAATGGATTTCATTTTACAGCAATGGTACAATTTTATTACTTCTAGCAATCCAAAACATCTACGATATCGTGTTGCAAAACGTTAAATATAATGACCAAGATAACATTTTTTTCACAATATTACCAGATTTTTTAAATGTTTATTTTATAACTGCTCAAATTAGCGATTTATAAGTCTTTGATCATTTAGATATTTTTCTGTTTCAGTCGTGCTAGATTTATTTTTTACCCGACTGCGCGACGCAAAGGAGGGTAATGTGTTTATCAGCCTATGTTTGTATGTTTGTTCCTTTGTGGCGCTCTAGAGACCAAACGCATGGGTCGATTTTGACGATTCTCACATCAATCGATTTTTCTTAATCTTTCAAGTGTCACTAAAGACATGACAGTTATCAAAATTCAATATGGCGACAACCAGAAAACGCTCTATGTTCCGCATTAGAATTTTTTTATTTGTTTTATGTGTGTATCGATGACGAAACTATTTCAATATTCAGTATTACGTAACGGAATTAAAGACTGCTGGACTTGTTTTTTCTTTTTAGTTTTTATTTTAAGTTCATTTTTTACGCAGTCGGATTTTTTGATTTTTTAAATTTAAATTTTTTTATTCAAATTTACATTACAACACACAACTCCGTCGCCGCTCCTAGCTGCCGTGACGGTAAAGGAGAAGGGATTCCCATCCAAATCTCCTTTCCTTTCCCTAATCTCTTAGTACATCTGTCATATCCCTTATCCCACGCAAAATCTTAATACGATTATTTCGTTGTCTGTCTGTCTGTCGGTCCGTAACGTCAGTCCGTAACTTGCTGGAATTACGCTGGAATAATAACAACAACAGCGCCGCCGACCAAGTGTAACGCGATCAATGCGCAGCGTAGGAAACACGCAAGAGCGTAGGAAACACGCAAACAGCGTAGGAAACACGCGATCAATGCACCAAATTGTATACGGTCTTGATATTATTATATAATTGTATTTAGTATTACGTTTGAGCAAATAAAGTCAATTTAAAAAAAGTAACCCATAAAAACCAAGTTTTTACAATACTCCCCTTCTCATTTTCGGGTTTCGTGTCTACCATATGCGTCGGAATCTCCATACAAGTTGTATGAAAAAACCATTAAAAGTTTGAAAAATCCATAATTATACTATAATTATTTTATTTTTTTTAACGAAAATTTGTAAGATCTTCTTGATCATCGCCACGAGTCCGCTTGCAAAGTTTCAGCTCAATTGGATAACGGGAAAAGGATTAAAAATCGTTCCAAAGTTTTTACGTCAAGCAAGCAGACGCTACGAGTTAAAAGAAAGGAAGTAACAAATGGTTTTCTATTCATGAATTTTCGGCTTCAAAAATTTTCACGGTTGCACGGCTGGTAATTGTGTAAAACACGATATTCCCAACTCTTTCCCTAATTGGCATGCAACTCTCCGCAGGGCAGGGTTGCCGATGAGTCTGTTGGCGTGCAACAACTTACTCACTTGAAACAAAATCTTCGCATTACTTATCTCTATCTTAAGGTACGTCGCGTCTTAAAGGGCCCCTTACACATTGGGCCAACCTTGGCCCTTTAGAAGATTTCATCAAGTCTTTCAGCGATGGGATTGTTCGGAAGTCCTTGGCGCTGTGCAGCATGCCCAGTAATTGGGAACAGCTGGCGCTTGACCGGACTGAGTGGTGAAATATCTATTCAGCAGGAATTGTCCTGAACAGAACGCGCGCGTTCCTTAAGCCATGTATTCACTAGGGGACAAATTGTCCCTCAACAGCACGCGTGGCACAGAGTCTACGTGACGTTGCAACGTCGTGCACTGTTCCGCGACGGCGCGCACAACATAGCGCGGCATTTCTACGTGCCGTGGCAACGTTGCCATGCGCACGGTACCCGAGCGTACTCACTGCAACATTCCGCGGAGCGTCAGTACCACGTGGTATGTTTACAAGTGAATACGCATGCGCTGTATCTGTCAAAATGACAGTGAGGGGAAACGAAATTGTTCTTGAACTCATCGAGCTGTATCGATCGAAGATCGCATAGAATGTCCGTCCTTCTTTTTCTTTGCAGTAAAGAATTTCGCATTCTCCTCTTTTTTCTCCTCTTACGTTTCGATAAACTCATTAATATAAACAGATACGCAGTTGACATCATAACCTCCTAGGGCCACATTTCCGTGACATGGAAAACAATAATTATTTGCAAAAGGACCTTGTTTTTAATAATATTCAATTTACTACAGTAAAACCTCGTTAATTTGAAATTGCGACCCAAAAAAACATTTCGAATTGCGCGGAACCCCGTTTTCGCCAAATGAGATACCGCAGCTGTCATCCATAACCTTATCGGATGACATTTCCGCGACAAGATATGCGAGTCCCGGTGTGTACACGTCAAATGATCGCGTCATTGTCCCCGAAACATGAGCGTAGATGTTGATGCGACATGCCGAGTGGAATGTTTCGCGATTTGTCCCCTAGTGAATACATGGCTTTAACCCCAGCCCTTCGTCAGCGGGACTAACGGGATTGTTGAGGCTAATCCGGTCATGCCAAGTTTTTAGCAGCCGCCCTCTGTTTCTGGCACCGTCTATATTTGCGTCATATATTTTTCATGCCATTCTTTCCTTACTCATTCGCTTAATATGCCCAAACCATCTTAACGACCCTTTTTTAATTCATCTTACTATGCTTAGATTTACATGTTTAATCTACCATTAATGGCATAGTTTGGTACATAAACACTTAAATTATATTCATTTCATTGCATTCAGTCTACTTTGTTCTACTTCTGCCAGCTCCTGGTTTTACATTCATACATCAGTGTTGGTCCAAAATTTCTTCTATAGTCTTCCGTCGGTTGACACATTTTTATTATAAATTATTGATATTCAAGCAGCGTTCCATTTATCCAAGCTATCGTTGGAACGTTGGAAGGAAAAAATATAAGCTAAAGAACAAAAAATAATGATGTGAAAAAAGGGTATCGAAGAAACAAAAGAATCACGTACGTATCATCGTTTTCCATTATAGGTATATTTTTTTGTAAATGTATGAAGCATACATACGTGAGTCCTCACATAACTGTGAAAAATGATGTGGCCTAAACTAGTAAATGACACATCGTAAAACGTCTTGATTTATTGATACACTGAACAACAAAAAATGTATGAATGTCGAGATCGAATAAGAAATGTGCTTTTGATCTTAAAACCTTTTAAAGCAATCCTTGAAAGAACTTTTTTTTCACCTTTCGATATCGGAAAAAGTTGATCATAATGACACTGCCATGCTTTTTAGCCAGATTGACGATAAATTATATTTGTGAGAAATAAATGTGTATATAAACTTTACAAAATTTGTCAAGATTCATGGTTCGAGAACCGAGTAAGATCAATGAAAGCAGCTGTGATACTCGTCACAGTCATAATATGTTACACAGTGATCTTATAATTCTAGAAAAAAATTTAAATAACGTATTAATTAAGATAAGACAAGGATAGCAAAATTAGTAAATATATTTAGACAATAATTTTATATGATGTCCTAAGACCACAATTACCGGTTTTTGTCCACAAAGGGATTATGATAAATTATACAAGTCTCACGAAAGCTATTCATATGGGGAACAAGCATGAAAATCTTTAAAGGGTGGCCCAGGGCTTACGATCTCTATGAGCTCACTTTAGTAATCACTTTACACAATGCAACTATCACCAAGTCCACCGAAAGAACATCCACACAATATATTTTTTTTAAATTTTTTGAAAATTGTTTAAATCAGTTTCTTTATTATATTCGAGTTGACAATGTTAAAAAATCTATGGTCCTTCCCAGGACGTAGTATATGTATATTTATAGATTTCACAGCTTTTGTTGATTCCTCTATGTGTTTTAAAGTGGGATATTAAGCGAATAATAAAGTGGAGTATCAACTGAATATCCCTGAAAATTATTATTTTAAAATTTTTAGTAACAATTTATTCATTTAAAATATCATTTACATATTAAAAGGAATAATACTTAATAATCCACATTAAAAAATAAACAGGTATCATTACCAGCTGTGAAATCTGTTAGGTATAATAATATAATTTATCTTAATTAATAATTATCCCTCTATGGTTAATGTCTTGTCTTTGTGTTTTCAGAATATACATCTGAATAAACATCAGAAAAAATAAGATAAATCTCAAAAAGCGGTTTAAATGTCGTCTTTTTTAGTTCGCGTACAAGCTGTGTCCGCAGCTTCTATTCTTGATACCAATTTCCAGCCTCAATTTGACGTCAACCAAAATCCTAAAAATTCCATGTCACGGGACTGCGAGAAATATTTAAACAATTCTTCTCGGCGTCGCGTCGGACGAGCCTTATTACCGTCCAGGGTGGGTCCGGGAGGGGGTAACTACCCTCGGCTGGGCTGCAGCAGTGAATATTCCATGACACGGTGCCGGCTCTGTGAAATATGTGCAAACAGTACAGAACTCCATTCTTTCCGCCGCGCGCCGCCAGTGGCACCAGCTTCAAAAGGGCGCTCGGGGGTTGAATATTTTCTCTTTTTTCTCCCTTTATATTAATTCGTGGCGTCTGATTGATTGATTGCTTGTCTGACAAAAAACTTTGGATAGATTTTTAACCCTTTTCCCGTGATCCAATCGAGCTGAAACTTTGCAAGCAGATTTGTGGCGACGATCAAGAAGATCTATCAAATTTTCGTTAAAAAAAATTTATAAATTTTTGGATTTTTCAAATTTTGAATGCTTTTTTCATACAACTTATTAATTTGTATGAAAATATTTCAACGCGTCTGGTAGACGCGAAACCTGATTATAGTATAATTTTGGATTTTTGGAAATTTTTATTACTCCCTTTCGTAGCGTCGCCCGACCGAAGCCCAACGCGTAGGTTAAGCGAAAAAAAATTTCAACTAGTAAATGAAAAAGGGAGTATAATAAAAACTAGGTTTTTATGGGGTACTTTTTTACTCCCTTTATATTAACTCGTGGCGTCTGATTGATTGATTGCTTATCTGACAAAAAACTTTGGATCGATTTTTAACCCTTTTCCCGTGATCGAATAGAGCTGAAACTTTGCAAGCAGACTCGTGGCGACGATCAAAAAGATCTATCAAATTTTCTTTAAAAAAAATTAATAATTATAGAATAATTTTGGATTTTTCAAATTTTTAAAGGTTTTTTCATACAAGTTGTATGGAGATTCCGACGCATATGGTAGACACGAAACCCTAAAATGAGAAAGGGAGTATTGTAAAAATTTGTTTTTTATGGGTTATTTTTTTTTCTCTTTTACTTCATCATTTAATTACTAAAAATATAAGTATCGACATTTCAAAGTTACATTCGACTATAAAATTTGAACATTGGCGTAGATTTTACTATATTCATATAATTGTCACGTATCGTGGTTGCGGAAAGACAAATGAAAACATTGGAAATTGATTTTGATGTTTATAGCATCGACTTTGCGGTTGGACATAATGGGCATGATGACAGTATTTAAGAATAAGTGATTTTAGAGAAGAAAATATTTTGAAAGGATTCTAAAAAATGATCCAGTTTTAATATACACATTGATATTAATAAAATTTTCAATCAAATAAAAGTATAAAATTGTGCAATCCGCCATTTTGGCTGAAACAACGGTCAGAGCTAATGACGTCACGCCTCAGTTCCCATCACCGTGTCTTTGAACCGTTGCCATAGACACAATTCAATGTTTACTGAGGCTTGACGACACGTAGACGAAATGGCAGCTGTGGACGTTTTTGCGCGAAATTAAAAATATGTAGATGAAAATGCGATTGCGTAAAAACTTAGTTTATAACTGAAATAATATTATTTTCGGTAATACTAGACGTATACCTACAATATAGAATGTTATTTCAAAATCTGTATTAACTAAACTAGTAACTCTACGTCTATCAGTTTCGATACCACTGTATCTTCATCAGGATAGACGCAAACTAACTATCCATTACTTATTCTAGCAAATAAATCACTTTTGAACGGGGACGTGGCTACAGTTATGGTGGGGGTAGTTGAAAAGTGGACGCCGAAATGGGGAATATATCAAGGAATGGGCTATTCATAAAATTTATTTGTTTATTAATTATATTGGTTTTAGTATTCACTCATATTGCAAAATTATATTTATATATAAATAAAACTTTAACCCGAACTTTACCTTCAATGAGAAGGGAATTATCTCGATTGTAGATGGGGAATAATCTTCATAAAATATCTGGTCACACCGATTCTGGTGATACGTGTACTTTTGCCCCTTTTCAAACAACTCACTCACGTTGGAATTTGCAACACGATCAACTTTGTATGTTTTCGGCCATTTTTAAAAAATTATATTAAAGTAATCTATCATAATATTAACATCGAATTAATTTATATTTACTTTGACTATGACAATATTCAGATGCCGATCCTCCTCTAACCTCTAGGTGTAGGTTAAATTAAAGGAAATTTCCTTAATTACAGCAGTTGTGATGCCGTCTTTATTTGATCCTTCTTCCTCTTTTAGGGTAGGTTGACTGAACGTCGGGTTCCACCACTTCAGGGTTAATGATGGTTGTAAATGAGAAAGTGATCTCAATGCTTTATTCATTATCCACAAGGTCCCGTATATATAACGTGAATAATCATTGACTCCATATTGATGACGACGATGATATCGATGATAAAAGCTTCCTTAGAGATACAGAGGTTAGGACTGCGCAGTCCTGCGTATGTAGATCGTCCTGCTGCGGCTGTGTAACTCTTCTTTATCGTAAAGTAGAGGTGACGTCATGGCATAGCACGATCATTTACTTCTGAAGTATGAGTAGAGGTGACGTCATGGCATAGCACGATCATTTACTCCTGAAGTATGAGTAGAGGTGACGTCATGGCGTAGCTTCCGTGTTGGCGGTACTAGTACCGAAGTTCAGTACGGCGCCGTAGTGACTGACCTTCTTCCCAGTGCCAAGAACGTCGTCGTGTGTTTAGACCTATATTCCACTATGTACTATGTTTGGGTAGTCGCGAAAACACGGTTTATATATCCAACGATTCTTTGTCTGGCCTAGCCGCTGGTGCATGACCTTACTTCTCTTCAGCAAAATAAAGTCGTTCGTGCTAATGTAGACTAGCCAACGCCTTGTATTTGTGAGTACCTGCTTGCAGTGCATTTTTGGCTCTGTGTAATACTCCAGGTAACGTATGTGCGTGTGTGTGTGTATGTGTGTCCTCTGCTTGACGTGTGTTATTTTCGCTGACCTGTGAGTCACAAGTGTAGTGCGATATCTGGGGTCAGCGCCATTCCATCCTCTTCGGCGCGTGTGTATAATATAATCTATCCAAAATAATCTGGATTGGTGGCTTGTAGGCGTAGGTGTGTGTAGGGTGAGACACTACACACTGATGAAATTTCAAAAGAAATAGATAAGTGATGGTCTGCTTTAGGGCAGAGCAAAAGTAGAACCGGGGATCATGAAAAACCTCGGGAGGGCTAAGACTGTTCTTAGGTTTTCACGGCTACTCAGAATCTTAAAGTTTGTGTTTACTGGGGTACTATGCCGTGTCGTTACGACCTTTTGGGCCGACGTTTCGGATCCCATTGCAGGTTCCGTCATCAGGGCTGATGTGTTATTGTGAATGTTGGAAACTCGAAACTCCCATCGGCTCTCTTTTTTGGACACTTCGGAGTTTATAGGAAGCCTACGCATACGAACCGTTATCTACACGCGAATTCCCACCATCATCCTGCTCAAAAACAAGGTCTCATCAACACTTTGGCCACGAGGGCCAAAAGGATATGCCAAGACGAATATCTACAGGAGGAAATGACAACACTCAGCGACGCACTGGAAGGCAATGGTTACCAGAAGCGACAGATACAACGCGTCATAAGAACGAGGTCTGTTCGTCCTGAAAAACATACAGAACCTGAGTGCAAACGCATCGCCTCTCAAGAAAAGAGACATTAAGACAGTTTTTGGTACCAACTCAAAAATTAAGGATTTGTTGAGATCAGCGAAGGATCGAGATCGCTTAGAAACAGACGGTGTGTATAGACTTGATTGTCAAGACTGCGATAAAGTATACGTGGGACAAACGGCGCGTACAATTTCCAAAAGGGTCAACGAGCACAAACGGGAATTCAACCTCCAAAATCCAAAAAAATCAGCACTGGCTGAACATTTTCTGGATACCGGCCATCATTTTGCATTCGATCCGAAAATCCTTGGAAAGCCTAAGAGTCACCATACGCGTCTTATCAAGGAAGCACTAGAAATCTACAAGCACCCGATAAATATTAATAGAGATGATGGTCTCAAATTAAAAACATCTTGGTATCCGGCGCTTCAAAGTCATTCTCGTCGCAGACTCCGCAGAGGTAGTGATCAGACAACAGATAAATCATACACACAACACAATATAACACATCATGACTTCGGCACGGTATTGCAAGCCGATACTTAACCACAACACCAACATTCACAACAACACATCAGCGTTGATGATGGACCCTGCAATGGGATCCAAAACGTCAGCCCGAAAGGTCGTAACAACACGGCATAATACCCCAGTAAACACAAACTTGAAGACTCGGGAGGGCTGTCTATCAGCAGAAAGATGTACTGAACTGATCAAGTATTTCTACAATTGCTACAGATGACCTTAGATCATGTGAGTGAACATAACTAGTGCAAGGTTAAGAAAATGAAGATCTCCAGAATTTAGTTCTAAATTTATGTCATCGCCATTGATATACTAGCTAATGGAGTACCGGATCTAATAAACCCTCTTTCTCTTGCTACTCTGCTAGCCTAGATCAATGGCAAATCTAAATTTACGGCCAAAATTATTTTTCTAGGTAAACTTTGCGATGTGAATTTTTAATTTTTTTTTGCCCACGTGTCACGGCATGTGTGTACTTTCAAATGGCTGCCGCCACTGTCTTACGAGTAAACTTAGCCCAGCATGTATACAAACAACTCCTTATGAGAGGAGAAACGTGAATCTTTGAGAATACTGATACTTCTTTTATAAGGGATTCTACGTCTCGGTCTTGGGGTGATTTCTCATCTTTTCATTTTTTTTGTATTCATGAAATGGTTTTTTCACGCGTAAATTTATTTCCCTTCTTGATTTCTTTTCTGCGTTTCATACACACTTTTATTTATCTTCCAATATGAAATACATTAGTCAGAAACTTGATATTAAAAAATCATATGATAAATTATTTACCATTTGAATAAATACAAGTTTGTACAAAATATATACGACAATTATTATTTATACGAGTACGAACACGCTCTTGTTACACAGATATATTTTTTATCTCGTTCAGGTCACTCACAAGTCATATGAATAAAACACAAGTATTGAATAATATTTTAATTTAACTGCATCTGCATGGGATTTTTTGGCAATGGAACTTCAAATATGTGTTGAATTTATCTATAAATTAGATTGACTATATGTATACACAGCACATTAATTTTTGAAATTTTTGCATTCCTATTTCTGACAGAATATTTTTAATACTTTCGTAATATATTTGTCTCTCGCACACCAAAAATTGTTATCATAGTTTTACCATAATTTAAATACTATATCTGAGTGAATAAGTATGATCCTGGGTAGTAAATATCATAACACACTTGTCTATTAGTCGATTTCAGTAGCTCAATTTGTGTCACGACATTTTGTTTCAACGAAAACTTATTGATATTTTATAAAAGTAACCAAGTTTTTATTATGCTCCCTTCTTTGTATACTAGTTGAAACATTTTTATTTGGCTTAACCTACGCGTTGGACTTCGGTCGGGAGACACTACGAAAAAGAGTAATAAAAAATTTCCAAATCTAAAATTATACTATAATCAGGTTTCGCGTCTACCAGACGCGTTGAAATGTAAGTTGTATGAAAAAACCATTCAAAATTTGAAAAATCCAAAAAAAATTTTTTTTTAACGAAAATTTGACAGATCTTCTTGATCGTCGCCACGAGTCTGCTTGCAAAGTTTCAGCTCGATTGGATCACGGGATAGAGGTTTAAAATGGATCCAAAGTTTTTTCGTCAGACAAGAAGACAAGCAGACGCCACGAGCTAATATAAAGGGAGTAAAAATCACATACATTAAGAAATTAAACAGATGTGTATCAGTAAAACACATAATATGTAGCCTTGTCCCGATTTTGATAAAACGTAAATTGTGAAGATCTGTCTACCTTCGTGGACCACCTGTCAAGAGTACAGAAGTTATTCACCTTCGCATATTCATCAACAAGAATGAGCCACCCAGTTGAACAACCCCAGAAAATAAGTTCTAGGAGCGCACGTCTATCATATCACTTGCATACAGAACGATACTGGTAAAGAAAATAAGCAATATGAATGTATATCATCCCCCAAGGAACCGTCGTGATCATAAAAATTCGAAGCCTCAACAGTCGTTTTATAAATGTGAAAGAGCCAAAAGTAAATTTTAAACAGTCGAATCTCATAAATTTGAATATATGTAGTCATTTTGCTCGAGGACTAAAACTCCAAGATGTACAATATTTTCAGTCAAAAAAATTATTTCATAAAAACCACACGATATGAAATTTTAGACATAATTTTGAAGTAAAAAAAAATATTAAAGGAAACACATTCTTATTGTGAAGTTGTAATTTCAGAACAAAGTTCTGTGAATTATTAAACATTTTTTATTAATCAATTAGAAAAGACGTACAGAAAAAATCTAATTAACGAATAAATATTTAAATGCCACCGGGACTCGAACCACGGACCTCACATTCTATCCGGGAATGGCGCCTTATCCAATTTCACCATGGCACTTTGGTAAGTTAACGAAAATTTTTCAACCTTCTATGTAGTCTCTTTTTTTTTATTGATTTACACTTTTATTCCATTTTTTAAAAATTAAATGATTAAGTGATTTTAAAAAAATGGAATAAAAATGTTAATCAATTAAAAAAAAGGTTGAAAAATTTTACATATAAGGTTGAAAATTTTTCGTTAACTTACCAGAGTGCCATGGCGAACATGGGTAACGCGCCGTTCCCGGATAGAATGTGAGGTCCGTGGTCCATGGTCCGTGGTCCCGGTGGCATTTAAATATTTATTAGTTAATTACATTTTTTCTGTACGTCTTTCCTAATTGATTAATAAAAAATGTGTAATAATTCACAAAACTTTGTTCTGAAATTACAACTTCACAATAAGAATGTGTTTCCTTTTCTTTATTATTTTATTAATTTTTTTTTACTTCAATATTTTTTTTTACTTCAAAATTATGTCTAAAATTAAATTTTATATTGAACTTTTACCACTTTTTTATGTTTCAAGGCCCCTTCGTCAGGATACAATTGTATACTCAATAAAAATGAAGATTTTTTATTTTCATTATAAGGACTTGTACAAGCAAAACTTAATCCAACTTTGATGAAGGTTTTCGTTATCGTGAAGTTTCCTCTGAGCGGTGTGTTTTCTTTTCAAATTAATTATGATGCAAATACTACTTTTAGTACAGTTGGTAATTTAGTAAGATTCTTACACATTCATTTTAGACTTTTCTAAGAAGAAAGTGTAAGAATCTTATTTTTGAATAAATAGTTTACTAGTAATAAAATCTTTTAAAGCACTTATTTAGAACTAAAATAGCAACCGAAAATGTCAAATAATAAAATATTCAAAATACTAGTAAAAAAAACAATATTTGGCCAATGATCGCTTATATATATCGCGGGTATAAGGTTAAGTAAAAATTATAATTTGATATATCACAGACTAAAGCAAGGGACTTGAATGACCACTAAAGACTAAAGTAACTAAAGACCTAATGTAAGAACAATTTTAAAAGGTAACTTTTCGTAAAAAGTATTTGATTATTTAGAATGTTTATAATATAAATTATATTAAAACAAAACTTTAACCCTTTTTACATTAAACAATTATTCTACACATATTTACACTTGGACTTATGACTCACTCAACTTATCACTAACATTGCAATTGATACTTTGTAGATACATAATTACTACCTTATGAAAATAAATATTACTGACGAATTCAAAAAAATATTATAATTGTGTTCTATAACGCCACTCTGGGACAGGCGTAGCCTAGTAGAGTGGCATAATCCACAAATTTAACAACAAAAAAAAGTGTAATTTATCTTATATTTTTATTGTTAAATTAGTTTTAAGTACCTTTATTTGTAAACAAGGATTTTTTGAAATAAATAAATAAAATAAAAAAATGTTCAATATATCGCAGGCTAAAATAAGTAATTTAGTGAAGGTACATAACAGTTGATTCATGATTAACATCCAATAAAGAAATTCAACAGCAAGAATTCATAAGTTTATTAACTTTTGTTTCTTAAATAAACAATAAAAATATTTGAATTTCTTGATGGCTTATTTGTACTTAATCTTATCAAAATATATTTTTTATACGTAAAAGAAGGTATGAAAGTCTTTTTAAATGTTCATACAGCTTACTACCTACGTACGACTGGCTTAAGTGATCACTTTTCGCAATGTAACGTTCACCAATTCCACCCATGTTTAAACTGCGCACCTTGTCAATCAAAAATTTGTCATTCCCATAAACCAGTACAGATGTCGCCGTTGGTAATGAGCATCTGTATTTTTTTATTTGGAGTAAATGAATATTAATTACCATTAAAAGTAAAATTTATGTAAAAACTAGCTAGAACATATAACCCCGCTAGCGTTGTTTCGAAAATTGAATCGCTATGGTCACAAATAAATAACAACCACAATTAAAATTTTAATATTATGACTAAGAAAATAAAATTATGGCCTATAAATATTTTAGCATTAGGAAAAGGAAAATAAGGAATTGTTTATTTCCGTAAAATATCTAGATAAATGTTCTAAAAAAATAATACAACAACTGAAATATGTAAGTTTGGTAAGGAGTGGAATGTGAAGACGTGTGATTAGAGAAGAGGGTGTTTGTGAACTATTTAGTTATTGACTAAGAATTTTCATCAAAACTAAATTCCAAAAGACGCCTGAAACTGAACTCGTAGAAGAAAAAAATGTAAATTTTACTCCAAAAAAATCCATCAAACTGTTATAAAAAAATTATGATGGCAATTTTGAGCGTTTAAAAAAAACATGTTTTCTTAATATCCCTTTTAATGAAAGAAAAATTATTATCTGGTTTATTTATTAAGTGATGGTTTTCCATGTAAGGACGTTTAATATCCACTTCGGGTTCATTTTACGGCTCTGTTTACGGCAAGCCATTTCATTGACTTCCATAAAAATGTGTAATTTGTCTATGTTTCAATTTTGTTTTCGTTTTAAGATTTCCCTTCTGACATTTTGAGCGCATTTAAAACTACCGCGGTGGGCTTTAATATTCTATAACTGAAAAATATACAGTGTTCAATTAAAAAAAATTTTTTTTCCATATCGATAGAGGTAAAAATTGAACTCGAAATATCGATTTTATAATCTGAGGACTATATAAATGTAATTGATGCATGTCTCTGTCCTGTTTCTGTTTTCAATTTTTTTAAATGTTGACTAATGTTACTATTCGTCTTGTAATTATGATGAATTTTAATTATGTCCTTTTTTAAAATGAAGGTAATTGTTTGGGTCTATGGTGTAAGTAGGAACTCCACAAGTACGGCTGGGAGGCAATATACAGGGTGTACCAGAGCTAGCAGCAGAAACTTGGCAGATAGATTCCTGACTATGTTATAAGTCTAAAATATTCAAGCAACTATGGCCTAATATCAATAGTTTGGAGATATGCAACATCAAAGTTTGCATTTTTTTCAATATTTTAATTATTTTTTGCAAAAAGTTGAACAATCATTACAGTAACTTATGTCGATTATGAAAAATTCATTCGCTTTAATACAAGTCGAATAAAATGATAAAAACCTTGCAAAAATTGAAAAACGTTATTTTTTACAAGGTTTTTATCATTTTATTGAAGAAAATGAATTTTTCATAATCGATATAAGTTACTGTAATGATAGTTCAACTTTTTGCCAAAAATATGTCAGAAATATAGAAAAAAATGCAAACTTTGACATATCTCCATAACTTTTGATATTAGGCCATGGTTGCTTGAACATTTTAGACTCATAACATAGTCAGGAATCTACCGGCCAAGTTTCTGCTGCTAGCTCTGGTACACCCTGTATGTTCGTCGACTGCTTTGATTGGTGCAGTTAACACGCACATTGTTTGTCATGTGACGTCCTCTGTCGCCGTAACAGGGAATTTTCGCATATTACAAACACCGATGAAAATATATTAAATAGATTCACAAAAATTCAAAACATTCTGTGAAAAAAAATCAGTATGGATAATGTGGACTCATGTTTTTATTCATCATTTTTATTACAAAAATCTTTAAAAATACAACTTTATTAAAACGCACATGATTGGTCGTGAGGTATGAACTCGCGCCTTTGATATAGTGCCGCAGTACATCTTTTTGGGTATAACGTTTGCCGCACGTTTTGGCGGGAATTTAAAATTTTGAATTTCAAAATAATTTTTATATTCTTAATTAATATAAACATTTTTTTTTGTAAAGCTATTTTCTAGAGCAACGCTAAGCTAGAGCAGAGCTAAAGAAAAACTATTTTCCAGAGCAAAGTAATGACTATTTTATTACAAAATAAAGTTAAAATTATTCAATTAATTTCCTACTAAAATTGTCCCGTATAGGACACCAAAGCTTTTAAAATAGTTTTTTTATTATTATCTTTTAGTTAACAATACAAACTCTTAGTTATTTGAATTCTTCTATACAATTCACATTGATTGAAAAAAAATCGAAACAAATCCTGTAATTCAAATTTATTTTTTTCAAAATGAGTCTCAACACAACCGCATTCATTTTCTTCCCGTGTTATTTAAAAACACGTTACTTTTTGAATAATTTTTTCATATTGAGAAATCAAATGATATGTTCTTAGGATTTCACGGTCAGAAAGGTTAAAGAAACACAACAGCAGAATATCTCATAAAACTCACATTATGGCGTTTTGTATTATTTTTGACAGTAATCTAAAAGTAGGTAGTTTGATCTTAACTTTAAATAACGATAAAAAATTCGAACTATTTTATTTAACAAATTTATTCTCGATTCAAATTTTAAACTAAAATGCAAAAATATCTTTGTTTACTATGACTGAGTACACAGAAATTAAGTTCTTTTCTTCTTCTTCATCAGCCTTCGTCTCTCCACTGCTGGATGTAGGCCTCTTCCTTCTCTTTCCATCCTTCCTTGTTGTTTGCTAATTGTAGCCATTTCTTTCCCCCCACAGCGGCTATATCATCGGCCCATCTCTTTTGAGGTCTTCCGATGCCTCTTTTATTCTCCCAAGGTCTCCATTTCAGAACTCTGGGAAGCCATCTTGTAGCATCCTGCCTTGCAACGTGTCCTGCCCATTGCCATTCTAGCTTCGCTACACGATCCATGATATCCACTACTCTAGTTCTGCGCCTAATTTCGTCATTTCTAATTCTCTTAGGCTTACTCCAAGCATGGATTTTCTCCATGGATCGTTGCGTGCATTTGAGCTTTTCTACACTTTTCTTTGTAAGGGCCATAGTCTCCAATCCATACGTCATCACTGGCAGTATACATGATTCAAAGGCTTTTCTTTTTAGGCTAATTTTAAATTAAGTTATTTGTATATATGTAGTTCACAATATTCCACTGATGACATTTACCCGCGAGGCTACGGCGCGCACAACGCGAGTGAAAGACATTGACCCTTCTCCCATGACCTTTGCAGGTTGGCCATTGGCCAGGTCTCCTCGCATTACAGAAGCTAAATCAAGTCTGGTAGACGCTGATGTTCACAATAATGGTAATTTTATCATTTTTCTGTACTCTTCACAAGTCTAACGAAAGTTGTAGCGCGACTCGAGAGTGTACTCGGGGCGCACCATACGGACGATGCGGCACAGCCAAATAAATTCGATAACACTAAAAGTCAGACGGTAAATATTTCATTATAATTTAGAGAAATTAACTTTGTACCCACCAATTTTTTATTGGAAAAAAATTCAACATTTTTCAAAGCCAATAGCTTCTTCATCGGGATAACAAATTAACAACATTAAATTTTAAAAAGTAGCCCATTAAAACCAAGTTTTTACAATACTCCCTTTCTCATTTTTGGGTTTTATGTCTCCCAAATGCGTCGGAATCTCCACACAACTTACTGAATTGTATGAAAAAACCATTAAAAATTTGAAAAATCCAAAATTTGACTATAAATATTATTTTTTTAACGAAAATTTGATAGATCTTCTTGATCGTCACCACGAGTCTACTTGCAAAGTTTCAGCTCAATTGGATCACGGGAAAAGGGTTAAAAATCGATCCAAAGTTTTTTCGTCAGACAAACAGACAAGCATACGCCACGAGAAAGGAAGTAAAAATTGATGTGTAAATAATGAAAATATTAAAAAGTATTAACAATAATTTTGCTGTGTTTGAAGAAGAAGGTTAATATTTCATTTAAAATAGATAAAATAAGATAAATTAATAGCGTTAGTGAAAAATAAACGGTATTTTGCGAAAATGCCTATTTTGATTTTTCATAAACGAGGAATCGAAAACGATGGAAAGTAACATCTATCAAAATAATTCTATCATAAAAAACGAGTGAGCCTAATAGTAGTCGCATATGATGTGTACATTTAACATCTCACAATAAAAAATATCAATAGAGCAGCAACAGAAATTAACACAAAAATTTAAAAAATCTAATATAAATTAGTAAATAAATACAAGTAAATAAAATGTTTGCCGCACTAGGTAGTTACCGAATATCTACATACCCATTTTGTTTAGAAATGTGTTTGGTCAATTATATGTTTTTATTTATTTTCATAGGTAGCGGTAGTGTGCCACCATATATGTTTTATGAAAATTTAATTAATAATCACATAAATTACATAAAATTTGAGAATGTAAATCATTAAGGGTAGTTATTGTTTACATTAATGTAAAAAAATGTATTTATTGCAACATCCACGCGCTTGAAACCAGCCTCGCAACATGTATACAAAATCAAAAGCATTGGCTGGTAGTGTGCGCTTTCGCTGTGATGACACTTGTTGAACATTTGTTTATAAACGATCATTTTTTGTCCATCGCGCACGTTTGCGCGTCTTATTTCCTGTTACGCATTTCTGTTCTTTTTCACGAAATCACTGCCACAGATTGCAGGAAAGCGAGAGGAAAGATGTTACAGATCAAAAAGGTCATTTTATTGGATATACCTAATATACACAGACATTAATGTCAATTTTATTTGCGATTGAGTAAATGGTTAACAAAGTAGGATATAAAACTATAAAGAATAGAGTAAAGAAAGGGTTGCTTAGGTGGTTGGATGATTTATATTGATAATTCAAGACTTGTACATATGTATATCAGAACAGACGAGTGTCATACTCTGTGTATCCCTGAGGAGAAACAGCGTGATGATAAATTAGTTAGTTGATTTTAAAAGCCATTATTATAAAGCTTTTCACGACGTCATATTATGCAAAAAGTGTTTTATGTAACAGTCAGGACAGTATACAAAACCCTCAACAGAAGTGCTCGCGACAGTTCTAGCATAATTCTGCACAAAGTTTTCAGTGCTGTTTTCAGAATAGTTTTAGCTGCCTCAGGATTATTTTGAATAACGAGAGCGTCAACTTGATTGTATGCATGTCCTTAATAATAACCACATGAAATGTTCACAATAACTCCATTCATTAGACATTCAGCTGATTTAGTAACATAATATTGTAATGATTAAATTATTATTACCAAATTTATTAATCAATTAGAAAAACATACAGAAAAATCAAATCAATCGAAAAAATATTTGGCTGCTACCGGGATTCGAACCACGGATCTCCTCCTATCAAGGCAGGAGCGTTATTCAATTACGCTATAGCGGCCTCGTACATTTCCGTGAATGTATCAACCTTATATGTAAGTCTCGTTTTTAATTGATTAACATATATTATGCATTTTTAGAGCGATACACTTTTTCTGGTACGGTAGGCACAAATTACTTTGTGTAACTGCCGCTAGAGGACGCCAGAATTAACCGTTTTAATTCTTTTTTTTTTTTACTTTTGTACACATTTGATACAACACACCTGTATTATATTCAAGAACACAATCTTATTGTGAAGTTGCATTTTTTTTCAGAACAAAGTTCTGTGAAATTTCAAAACAAATTTATTAATCAATAATTAGAAAGACATACAGAAAAATCAAATAGATGAAAAAATAATTGGCTTCTGCACTAATTCGAACCACGGAATTCCTTATATCCAGAGAAGAATATAAGAATTTAAGATAATAGGATAATAATAGGAAGGAAGGGAGATAGGAGGAGATTCGTGGTTCGAATCCCGGTAGCAGCCAAATAATTTTTCGTTAATTTGATTTTTCTGCATGTCTTTTTAATTGATTAAATTTGGTTTAAAATTTCACATTTTTTTTTCTGAAAAAAATGAAACTTCAAAATAAGACTGCGTTATTGAATATAATAAATTATTTATAATTTTTGGCTAAAGATATTAGAAAAATTTCACAGGGCATGGATAAATCAGAAGATACAGGTCCAAGGGACAGGGTTAGGTATTGCCAGTGGATCGATATTTAATAACTGCTGTCTAGAAGCAAGATTTTAATCACCTTAATAACTAATTTTAGAGAGAAGAAGATTTTGTCGGAAGTGTATTTAAAATATATATTTAATATAAGGTAAACGGTTATCGTGAATATGAACCTCTCAAGGGAACCGAGGACGATGATACATAGTTGGGACTCAATATTGATACTATTGTATATAAGTTAGGCGACTTCAAGGTTTTATTAGGGTCTATATTCTCCAAATGAGACGTTATGTAATAAATTTTAGTACACATGTTAAAATTTTGGTCTGGAGATATCAGAAATCAGAAATAAATTTGTAGAAAGAAATAAAACTAAAACCTGTTTACTACATTCGATTTGACAGTGAAAATCATTATGTGCACACAGACGGCACCTAGAACTATATTTATCGACAAATATTTATATTGAAAAGTTTAATAAGCAGAAGGAGTTTAACAAGTCCTATTTTTATAGCACAAGCGTTTGAAAATAGTAAGAATATCGATGTGACATGTATTCCATGTTCGCATCTCTACTTTTTAAAAAAAAAGTGATATTTGACATTTGAAGAACAACGAGTGTTGAAGTTCTAGAAGTACATCGAGTGAGGCATAAGAGGGTGAATTTCTGAGGCTCGTTATGTACACGGGAACTGCATGAGTTGTCTACAAAGAAAATCACGAGAGCCCCATTGCTGTATCAAATGTTGTCTCGAGTCGAAAATCTCATTCGCGAAAAGGGGACATTAAAGTATATATTATGTGAGGTTTCTTTTTTTATTTTGCCAGCATCTATATTCTGTACTCGTGGAATAATGGGAAAAAATTTTAGATTGCCAAAGATGAGAAAATTAAAAATTCTGAAATAAACAAAATACCTCATGTTACATCTAAATTAATATTATTTTGTATCCAATCGTTACATCAACAATCTTAAGACTTAAATTTAAGCAAACTTGAGAACTTATTAATGTTATTGGATCAGTATTTTAAAAAGTTTTGCATAATTCGGAGATATCCCAAAATAAATACATCATATAAGTATACAAAGTATCTTTGATATACGCTAGTAAGTTTAAATATACAGAGTATCTTTAAAGCACTGAAAACATCAACAATATTCAGAAGAAATTTTCCACCACGCGTTTCAACAATTTGTTTCAGCTATGTACTGTTAGTTTAGCGTTAATGAAATCACCACCCGTCCACACAGTTGTGAAGAAACTTGAGGATGAGACGATAAAGTGGTAAACTAAGTAAAGAAGTGATCCAAAGCTTCTCCATGCTCTACCGTCTGACACATTCTGACGTGTGCGCCTGTACGCTCTGTTCCTTTCTGAGATAGTCTACATAGTTTAGACCAGCGGTTCTCAACCTTTCTTTTCTTCGGGCTGCATACATATGTTTGCTAAGTTACGCGGGCCGCAACATTACACTGATACTATGAAAAAATAATTAATATAGGGAAAAGCAGTATTTGTTGAAACCCGTTTTATTTAAGATTAGGGTACCGCTACTTGATTAATCCACAAATATATTTTTTAACTATAACATAATGATAATAATACTTACATCGTACTTACGTATCAGCATACCAGCCAGTACCACCTCAAATATTAACAACGGCTTATTTCCCTATATGATTTTTTTTGCATCTTATCTGTGTACTCAAAATACAACAATGAAAAAATAAAACTCGAAACTAACGTATATCCAAGTGTATATTTAAACGCACATGAAAACATGATTTATGAATACGGACCGTAAAGACCGATGCATTAAAAATACAAATAAAAATACAATACCACTTTGTACAATACAAATATTTGGACACGCTCAAAATAAATAGTATGAATTATTTGAATGTTAAAAAAAGTTGGAATATTTTTATAGATTTCATAAAAGCGTTATACATACTGGAAAACGAGATTTTACTGATAGTAATGGATGAATGTGGAATACAAGGACCACTAAAAAAATGGATAAAAAATGACATGACAAAACCATGTTTGAAATAACAAATGCGTTCTTAAACCATAGAAATTGCCGGTTTTAAAATGTCAAAAGGTTGTCTTTTGGTTAGCACGTATTTCAAGATAGTTAAAACTTACGATGGCAGATTTTTTAAATCACTTTCCTGAAAATAAATGTGTTTCGGGCCGCATATAAATGCTTAGCGGGCCGCAGGTTGAGTATAGCTGGTTTAGACGAACAACGCTAACAGGTGGAAGGATGGGGGGGGAGGAGGGAGCAAAGGTTGTACATAGCCATCTAAGGTCGAGGAAATAATCGACTCACCCTTGTTCCAGGACCTAAAATCTGTACAGATAACGTCACTAAAGTCTTTATTGTAGCGAATCAAACATGACAATCATTTTACGACAGATTTCAGCAAAAAACTCTTATTCTTCTTATGAAGCAACTAGTGAAAATTTCAATTTTAACAATTTTCGATCGAGACCTCAGGATGCTTCGGACCATCTTCCATTAAAAAGTTTATGCAAGTGCGATGATAACCTTGTAACGTTTGCCGTCTGTTAGGGTGTATTGTAGGTGAAGCTTTTTTTTTGGAAGTTTAAATCGAAAGTTTAAAAGAGAAGGATTTAAGAATAAGTTTTAAGAGCGATTTTACTTAAAATTTATTTGTTAAAAGCCTAATGTATTATTTGAGATCTACTTTTGCAAGCTCAAAGCTATGCTTAAAATTTATTTACGTGATTGAATTATGTTTACATATAATCTAACATATAATTTGGCCAGTAATCGTCTAGTGATAGTAATTTAGGACTCCTCGATGTGACGCGGTCACTCAGGCACTTTTAGGAGCGTAGCAGAAGAAATGCCATTGTATTCATACGAGGTGAAACTAACCTAACATAATTAACGCGCAACTTGAGCCGGACTCAAAAATGACGATCGATTGAACAGACTAACAAAATCGCCTATCGTGGAGGACGCATCCGTCATTTCCTCGCATCCGGTAGCGGCGTCGCGTACATAGATATGTTTACGTAGATTTTTCGCCTAGAACAATGCCGCCTGGTTACCGATGTTTCATATTAGAACCTGTGGGCGGAACCCACGGCTGAGTGCAAGGCCACGATTAAAATGGAATATTTAGATTGACAAATACCACGTGCGAACTACAGCCTAGGGCGCTCTGAGTATAACTTGGTATCCACATAATACGGCCGACGGTACATAATAGGAACTTAGCGCTAGTATTGCGCAACAACACGCAATATCTATTTCTAACTTTTTTTTTTAATGCAATAGTATACTGGATCTGTCGGACATCCAGATTAGACAATTCCCGGTCAATTAATACACGGTTATACTTATAAAACACACACACAATATTCTAAATGCAAATTAACGGTTGGGTTCTCCAGAATACATACATACAATGCTTACTACTGGCGCGTTCGGTGGTCTTCGGCCCAATTTATCTGTTCATGGTATATAGTGGAAAGAGTAAACATATATTCATAACAACTAGGCGCAACAGAGGCTCGGGGAGGTCCTGTCTGATATTTAATTTACCACAACCCGTGATTCTAGATCGAAATTTGCGATTCTTTCATAAGTCATATTTTATAAGAGTCAAGTTGATTCAGATTTTACTTTACGTAGATTTTAGATTCCCCCCCTCCAGGGGGGGGGATACAGCCCCATCGGCAACGCTGTATCCGGTAGCTAACTCCTGCCTAAGCATAGTTTCCCACGCTAAGCTGCAGACCAAGATCAAGCCGAGACTCTGTTGCCTTTGCTGGAATCCTCCGAAGCCCTCGCTTCCCGGCGACAAACATATCAGGAAGAAATCCCGCTTCTGATATTAAGGTTTGTATATTGTCCCGCGGGGCAGTCAAATTGACTGGTGTATAATGATGAGGATCCCACGTTGCGACTACATGAGCCGGATTATTATGATGTTTACTGCTGATAAAGGGGCTGAATGAACTAACTGGGTGACTGGAAAAGACTCATCCCTGAGTGCGTCAGTCAGAGCCATGTTAGCATCGCCAATTATAGTTGATGTGATTGATCCCACGATGTAGTCTTATTGACTAGAGATATTAAAATGATGGTATTACAGCATGATTATTACAGTTAATTGTGAAATTCCTGATATGTTGCTCGCTGGCCGGGAAGGGAGAACCTCGAAAGGTTTCTGTATACAGCAAGTTAGAAAAAGTGGTGAATGATGAGTATGATGGTGTTAGTAATGCCATCGCGCTCCTGAATGCGGTCCCGATCATAAAAGTTGATTGTTAAACTGCTGACTGCTTCCCGCAGTTTCTCGTTCATGATGAACGCCCTATCTCGTTCATTAAAGCGGTCCCGAGCATAAGTATTGATTGTCGAACTGCTACCTGCATCTTATAATTTTTCGTTCATGAGGAACGTCCTATCTCCTCCTTGAGTGCGGAGTTAATACATTCACATACATTCATAACCAGAGCCCGACCTCGTCGCACCAAGGGGCCTGAAAAGATGTGAGAGGTACTTCCCCTTAGATCTTTGAGGGTCGCCGCTCCAGGACCTTCAGACTATCCTGTAATTCTTGGCTTTAAAACCCTGTATTAACCGGGTAGATACAGTTAAGATAGTCCTACCTAGTCTCAAATCCAAGATGTCTCCCACTCTTATCAGCCTCCATAGCCGAAAATGCGCGCTCCGACATTCGACCCTGTCTTATGAATAGTTGCCTATGCCACGCGAGTAAAACTCCCTTCATCTTTATCAAAAATCGAAATTCGGCCTCCCAGATCACGGGGCGTGAAAGACGTAACGGCTTCCCGCCCCCCGACCAAGAGGAGACGAACTCCCCCATTCGGTTCTCGTTCATTATCCCATTTATAATCCCGCGTGCCTAACCTCGAAAGTCTAGCACCGGTAATAAGATCTCATTATGCTACGTTGGAAGTTAATATTGCACAACCGGATGAAATGCCTATTTCCCGCGATCATATTCAATTTGTAAAACGCAATAATGTATATTTATATATGTTAGTAATACGTTTGAAATGCAGAACGCACGTATAATGACCTCGCTTCTATTCTAAAGATAATTATGATATAATCCCGACGTTAGGTCCCGACATCAGTACCAATTTGTTACCGCGTCCGTTACCGTCGAACTCTGAACCCACGTAATGAAATGAATAGTGATGAAACAAATTATGTAGCACGAACATTCCATTTAATACACATAAGAAAATATCAAGAATAAATAATATTAAAGGTTCTTATCTTATTTTTGTAGTTGGACTGCTTCTGAGATAGCATCCTGATCCGAAATCATATTACGGGTTCTCTCCAAAATTAAGCAATTACCACCGCCTGTGCAGCCCTTCACTTTACTTCTATCGAGAATGCTGCTCGTTATTATAAAAACTCCGCCAGCTCCAAATCCCGATCTCAAATACTCCCAAAATAATACATTTAGATAGTAAAAAATAATTAAGCGTAATAGATAACATAAATGTGATCCTTAGCTGAAGACCGTATTGCACGCTACCCATGCAATACAACAATTATCATATTGCTACTAGGCAAATCATATAGAAATCTGTGCATTCAATCGCTAGCACAGATAACATAAAATTCCCCTGCATAAAGATACATCCGTTTGGGCCGCGACGCATTTGAAAATTACATAAGTATTATGAAATAGATCCAGCATTATCACCAGCCGCAAAATTACGATTATTATATATTAAATCTGATGCGCGTATAGTAATAATTATCCCTAGGTCCAAAATACGTGACAAAACAAATCACATTATGTGTACTCAATTTGTTGCGATCCAAAAGGGCTCCAAATTGAGTACACATAAAAGGCAATAGAAATAAATAATATTGGAAATGCTTATCTGTTCACTGTTCCAAATCTCCTTTGAATTATTATAACCCTCCGGCCTTTTCCTCGGTCTTGTTAATTATCTTCCTTATTTCGGACTTCCTTCGACAAGGCCTCCGGCCGATTTCCAGTCTGCAAAATCAAAGCCGTTCCTCGAATTTGTATGGTTTATATGTCAAAACCTCTCGCCATCTTTGATTCCAACCTCCGTGTTAAGTCTACCACCTCAGGACGCCTCTCATTGGCCAGATACGCTGCCGGCAACCGTTTTGGTTGGCCCGTTTCGTCAAAATAAAATAAAGCCTCTGTTACACGCGCGCGCGCAGAAATAATAAAGGCTCTTTTGCACCTACTTACCCGGAAAATATGTAATTATAGAGTATTTATGAATTGTGGAGCTTCTCCTTATCATGAGCTTTTAGCAGATAAACATTTTCGCACAATTTTTCAGCAATGTCTACTTGAATAGGCCAATATCGTTACAACCTTTTATATCTTTTTTAATGATTTCGTAAATTAACTCGGTCCAATTTGTTCCAACTTGTTTCAAAATGGTGGCCATTCAAAATTTATAAAAAATAAATATAATTTCATTAAAATTTGGATTAGAGAAAATTTACAAAAATATTAAAGAAAGTACCTACATAATTATTAAACAAATTTTTATTAATCAATTAGAAAAGACATTCAGAAATACCAAATAAACGAAAAAATATTTAAGCTGCTACCGGGATTCTAACCAAGGGACCACCATTCTATCCCAGATAGAATTTTTTCTATGTATTTTCTTATTGATTAATAAAAATTTGTTTAAAATTTACAAAAAACACAAATAAACCCGGACGAATTCTACCTTAATATAAATAAAATCAAAAATTGATGTTAAAAGTACATGTAAAAAATTCATGTGCAAATCAACCAAAAAAATAGCATTTGAAAAATACTGTTTTTAGTACTGTTGTATGCTTCCCGGGTACTATGTGTCGTAAATAATGCCTTAAAAATTGCGCCTTTATAGCATTTGTATAAAGTTTGCGGAAGAATGTGTCCCCACGCATATGTTTAAGATACATGAATACTAGAGTGTCCCAAAAAAATTAAAGTGATATTTTTTTAATGCATACCCTCTTATTTTGTTTGAATGGTCTCAAAATATTTTAAAATAAAGTTTTGCGTACTTAGGATCACGACAACCCGTGCCGACTTGCAGCGAAACGTGTCTGTGCTTGCACGGTACGGCGCGACGGAAATCTCGCATTGCTTGCTTCTTATTACTTGGTTATTTTATTAGTAAACGCACTACTTTTGAGTAGTCAACATGTCATTGGAGTAACGAAGTTCTTAAAAGGAGATATTTTTAATAGGAGATGTAAAACATCAAATCACCGGTTTGAAACATTCCTCTAATAAACAAGTACTAGGAGTTTTGTTCTATAATATTCATGAAGTGAATTTAAGTGTCAATGAAAGTGCAAATCTTACTATTTGTGAGTGTATTATTTACTGGGAAAAGGCACGTATGTCGACTAAATCATTACAAAACTGTGTTAAGAAACTAATTTCATTATACCAAGTTTGGAGAGATTTTCAAAAAAATGCGAAAAAAACACAAGAAGTGTTTTTTTCGCATTTTTGAACAACGTCGACAAAAGTTTCTTTCCAACTTAGACAAGTTAAGTGTGAGAGATTTTGTATTTATAATTGAAGTTACTATTGAGGCACAGGGCATAACACGGATGACTTTTCTATAAGCAAGTCCTCAATCCATAGAATTCGTACAGAAATGCGAAGAGAGCGGGCTGAAGCTATAAAAGTTAATTTTCAAAACAATATCCCGGATACGGTAACTGTCCACTGAGATGGCAAACTATTGCCGGCTCTAGATTCATGTAAATCTAAAGAAGAACGCCACCCGATAGTTATTTCATATAACGATAACGAACAACTTAACGCTGTGCCAAAATTGGACAGCTCATCAGGAAGCGAACAGGCACAGGCAGTTTGGAATGCCATTATCAACTGGAATCTTGAGGACAGAGTGCAGATTCTCTGTTGTGATACTACTGCTTCAAATACAGGCCGTATTAATGGTGCATGTGTGCTTCTCGAACAAAAACCGGATAGAGAAATGCTTATTTTTGCTTGCCGTCATCACGTCTATGAACTAGTATTAAAAAGTGTGTTTGAAGCGAAAATCAGCCAAGTAACTACAAGTCCAGACATTCCGTTGTTTAAAAAGTTCCGAGAAAACCGGAAAAATGTCGATGCCGAAAAAATACAAATCTGTATAGCAAAGCTATCTTGTTTAAATGTTTCAAAAATTGATAAACTGCTAGAATTCTACCGATTTGAATTGACTAAAAAAATAGCTAGAGGTGACTATTGTGAATTAATTGAGCTTTCAATAATATTTATTGGTGGAGATACAGAGAAGAAATTTAAGATTCGGCCTCCAGGTGCTATGCACTAAGCTCGGTAGATGGCGAGAGCCATTAATTCGTTAAAAATATCATTACTAAGCTCCCAATTCAGAATTTCAAATAATGATAAGGCAGCTCTGTTGGATGTCTGTCTGTTTATCGTGACATCCTACGTCAAATTCTGGCTCCAATGCATTTTAGCAGTAAAAGCACCTTATCAGGACTTATGCTTTTTGAAGTCCATGAAAGCTTACGAAACAATAGATAAAAGCATTTCCAAGGCAGCTTTACAGAAGTTTTGCCAGCATTTATGGTACTTGACAGATTAAGTGTCTGTTTTGTCTTTATTTGACGATGATGTCGATCAAGAAACTAAGTAAAAATGGTTGCTAACTTAGCTAAAGAAAACCCATCAGCCCACGATAAACGTTACATTGCATGCAGAGAAGAACTTTGTGGCCCACTTTTTGGTATGTCTTATATGTAAATTATGCTTCGATTTTCTTCTATAGTTTACCATACGATTGATAACCGTTCCTTCTGATTTAATTTCAGAGAAAAACATTGATGACTTCGTCTCAGTCAAAAGCAAGTTCCTATTTAATCGACTCAATATTGATGACAGCTTTCTGAAGAAGAGCCCTTCTTTATGGTCAAATAATGATTCGTTCCAACAAGCTAAAAGGAAGCTATTTACACTGAGAGCAGTTAATAATACGGCAGAAAGAGCGATTAAATTAATGCAAGACTTTCATGGTTTACTCACTGTTGAAGCGTATGGAGTATGTGGAAACGTGTATCCTGATTGTAAAAAGCAAACTTTGAAAAGGAAATTTAATGATTAATGTGTTTTTTACTTTAAATACATAATAAATATTATAAATGTGTTTTATTTACTGAATATAAAAAATGACCTCTACAATGTCCCTATACCTCCATACTAACTTTTCAACTTAAACTTTGACGTCAAGTCGGCACGGGTTATCATTACCCGATCTCAATAATATTTAATATTTAAGTTTTTGGAGTCAAATGAAAAAAAAATAGAGGGTATGCGTTTTGAAATTCGAAAAAAAAAATTTCACCCTTATAACCTGGGACACCCTAATGAATACTGATTAATGCTGCAGTTAAATTATTTATTCTTTTATCATAATATCCCGTCGTTAACTAAATGCATTTTTTACAATGGTCGTTGTTTTTTTAATTTAATTAAAAAGAATTCCAAACGCCTTCTTTTAATAAAGTGCGACTTATTCATTATACTATATTTTAGTATATAGTTTTATCTATTATTTTAGTATTTAGTTTGACCTTTTCATAATTGCTTCAAAATTTACAAGTTCATTGTGATACTTTTTTAAAACAAGTCAAACGTTCCGGAACCAACCCTGGCATCTGGTTGTGTACCAAGAAGTTCATGTTATTTTATGTCTTTACATTTTAGAGGTCTGCGGTACTTGCTATCTTTGAAGTCACCATAAAATTAGGATTTATTAAATCATTCTTACACTGACAAGTTTGTCGACAATACAGTTTTTACCATATTTTACATTATATATTTGAACAACACATTTATTAGAAGTTTTTATGTGTAGTATAGGGGAAAAAAACATTTTATGCAGATGTGGTAGGTATGATTTTTTTACCTCACGTTTTGATAAAAATATTTATCATTCTCGTTCATCATATGAGCACATAATTTAAAATCTGGATGAATATTCATGCATGCTTTGCTCTCCAAAATAATACAAAAATAACGTGAAATTTCACGTGAATTTTGCGCAGCTTAATTCCCGCTGACCGTTCAAAACACGTCATTAGCGAATGTGACAATGCACAATGTATGGGGGTCTTAATATCACATTCCGGGTATTAGGGTTCCGCTCAAAGCTCAGGTGTTGCTTTGAGCTAATGTTATAAATGATTAATGAGATTTGCGAAAGTTCAATAATGCCTCTGAGTTGGGAAATGTCGGGAGTTTCAAACAATCAACTCCGCCCTAAATATAATAAACGCTTTATTTTGTAACCTTTGACGGCACCGACTTCAGAAAGTTTACCTTTAAATTCAGTGATATGTTAACAATGAATAAATAATCGCAACCTGCCGGCTTTTAATCAGTTTGTAAAGGAAAAGTAAAATCTGGTTCAACATAGTGATTTATTAATTCAAGATAGTGATAAGTTATATTAAGGAAAATATATACATATATAGTATTTAATTTAATTTTCAGACTAACACAATTAAACTAATTATAATAAAATAAAATAAAAGATTTTATTATTTTTATGTATCCACTTATATTTTATTAACTACAACTACATGTTTCGGAAAAAAACTTTCCATCGTCAGGGTGTTTTATAAATGTCAAAAATGTTTTTTAAATTTTTTTATTTTTATTATTTTAATATTTTGACATTTATAAAACACCCAGACGATGGAAAGTTTTTTCCGAAACATGTCGAAAATGTTAGGTGTAATTTATAAAATATAAGTAGTTACATACAAATACTAAAATGAATATTTTTTTAAATGTGAATCTTAAAAGTTGCTGAATCAATTGAAAAAATAAACTAATAATAATGAGATGATTATTAGATTAGCTATAAGTAGTTTTAGAGAGTATTGAGTATAACGGTGTCGTATCCTCGTGGCCCAGTGGATACGACGCTGACTTCTCTCAAAGAGGGTTTCGGGTTCACACACGGTGAGGTCACAATTAATCTATGCGATTTACTCAAACCGTGTGTTTTTGGGTCTTGGGTTTGGGTGTTTGGGTCTGTGATTGGGTCTTTTGGACTGTTAAGCATAAGTAAATAAAATAATAAAAATAAATGTGATTTAGATCACCGGGGCCTAAAGAATAAGTTTCCAAATTTTGAGTCCGATCGGTCGAACGGTACAGATTTGCATTGAAAATATATCAGGTTAAAGTGGTTAATGAATAGGGGGGAAATGTCGCCTATATTACCCGCCGGGTCTAAAAGCATAAGTAAGCAAATTTGAATCAAATCGGACGAACGGTATAGATTTGTATACAGAACAGACAGACAGACATTGAGTTTTATAGGTATAGATATAGGTCAAAGCATTGCGGTAGTCTCAAGTGACACCAACATAGTCACTAATAACAGCAATCGGAGAAATACGATTGATTTCTGCTAGTAAATACCATTTTAATTGTAAGATTTGTAATATAATATTTTTTCTCAACCATATTTGAAAGTCTTTCACTGTTCTGTTAAGAATATTTCTACCGATGCTACCATAAATTTAGGAGGAGAATTAATATAAGGCCGTTAACATTTTTACTTCTTTTCTTTTCACTCGTTGCGTCTGCTTGTCTGTTGTCTACCGAAAAACTTTGAATCGATTTTTAACCCTTTTCCCGTGATCCAATCGAGCTGAAACTTTGCAGGCAGACTCGTGGCCATGATAAAAATGGTCTGAAATTTTTTAAAAATTTAACGATTTATATATTGTTTAATTTTTGAACCCGACGCGTGGAGTAGGCGCGAAACCTGTTCAAATGAGAAAGCGAGTATAATAAAAATTTGTTTTTTTGGGTTAGTTTTTTTATGAACTTTTATGCTCCTCGTTGGTGCTAACAGGTAGGCACGATTATATATTTTTCCAGGTAGAATGTAAAGAAACTTCATAGACGTGAAACAACTTGGTAAAGCTTTGCATTAACCACATATGTATACAAAAAATGCACCTTTCAATATTTTGTTATTTTTAAAAATTACCTTAAATCACTTATTACTAACTATTTTTTTATGTTGTTACGTTGCAGTTAATCACGCCATTAATAACGCGCCGCGGCACAAATTGATTTTTGGGTATCAAACGAACTAGAATTTAATTCGCCAACAAAACTACGTTTAACGCACGGGCCCTAGCCAAGTACTGGTCTCTCGATCTTGCACGCCACTTATTGTAAAACTTGTGCGCGCGTTGCAAATTCCCCCACGCCGAGCACAGCGAAATGGTGGGAGATACGTACCTACGGGCTTGACCTCTCTTCCATCGGTCCCCACTTTAAAATCTACCAGGGCCCAAGGTGGACGGACCTCGGCAACTGTTCCCGTCTTGATGAGGACGACTCCGATACCCCACTTCACGATCCAGTATGTGTGAGTTATTTTCATTGTACTAATTCATATGTTTTTTTTTATAGGGCCCTGCCCTGCCATGCTATGCCAATAAATATAATGTTTGCCATGCGAGGCCATGTTTGGATGGCCCACTATCTCAAAATATTAGGTCCTTACATATGAAATTGACGTTTAGTATGGGAGGAACATAAAGCCGATTTTTTTTATTATAATATATTTATTTAATCAAAGTATGTACCATTGCTATCTATGCACTTTTGCCATCTCATAGGTAGTTCATCGATCCCTTTACTTAAAAAACCATTCGGACGGGAATCGATAAAATCTTTGAAGGTGGTTTGGACTGCCCCATCGGAGTTGAATTTTTTCCTTTGCAAGAAGTTATCCAAATTTCGAAAAAAATGGTAATCTATTGGGGCAAGGTCCGGAGAGTACGGTGGATGTCTTAGACATTCCAATTGAAGCTCCTCTAATTTGGTAGCCGTCTGTTGTGCAGTGTGTGGTCTAGCGTTATCATGAAGCAGCAGTGGCCTAGAGCGATTACCCAGCCTCGATTGTTTAGCAGCTAGCTTTTCCATCATGGTTTGCAGTTGCTGACAATAGACATCTGCCGTAATCGTCTGGCCAGATTTAAGAAAGCTGTAGTGAACGACACCAGCACTAGTCCACCAAACGCTCACAAGTAACTTTTTTGGAGTCAATTTTCGCTTGGGGCATGGTTTGGCTGGTTCGGCAGGGTTCAGCCATTGCGATGAGCACTTCCGATTATCGTACAGGATCCACTTTTCATCACAGGTAATGATTCGATTTAAAATCCCTTCATTATTGTGCCGGTTGAGTAATGCAACGCAGCAGTCAACGCGCGTTTGTTGATTTGCTTTTCACTCAATTGTGAGGTACCCACCTTTCAAGCTTTTTCACCTTACCAATTTGCTTCAAGTGGATTAAAACAGTTTTATCACTAACACCGCAGCCTGCAGCTAACTCGGATGTGGTTTGCGATGGATCCGCTTCCACAATAGCCTTCAATTCTTCATTATCAACTTTGGTCTCCGGCCGTCCACGGGGCTTGTTCTGCAGGTCGAAATTTCCAGAACGAAAACGTTGGAACCAAAAACGCACTGTGTTTTCTTTTGCGGCACCGTCGCCATACACATCATTAATCCTTCGAGCCGTTTCTGCAGCCTGGTGCTACGGTGGAACTCGTACTCGTAAATAACGCGATATTTCAAGTTTTTCATTTTGTAAACTGAGTGACGCAAAGAAAAAAACAATTGAGGAAAAAACAAATGAATTATAATTTTCAAAACACAAATACATGAGTAAATAGCTGTATAAATTTGGATTTGGAATTCCTAACCAAAGAGAAGATATTTGAGATCAAATTTGCCAGTACGGCAAAACGTGAATTTCATATGTAAAGACCTAATATTAAGATAAAATAACGATCCTGTGCTGCCCAGCTGCCAGCTATACCTCCATTTTACCTGCTAACCATTTTCGTAACTCTCTCATGGCATGGATGAGAGAGGCGTTTTGTAGATGTTAACATTATTATCGCAAGGATTTCCTGTAATCTTGGCTGTCGGATGAGGGATACCTGATCGCACATCTTCGAATCATGACGCCATGTAGATTCAGCAGTGAACATGGATACGCGCCGATTACATGTAGGAACTCCACCCAGAAGATAGAATCATCACGTGATCACGCAAATGTAACATCTGCAATCGTGCGGCACCATGAATTTATGTTTTAATTTTGTATTATTTTTAATTTAGAATCATTTTAATGATACCACCATGCAAAATTTTATGTTTTAATTTTAAATTCTTTCTAATTGAGAATCATTTTACTGATACCACCATGCAAAATTTTATGTTTTAATTTTAAAATCTTTCTAACTTAGAATCATTCTAATGATACCGCCATGCTAGAATTTTATGTTTTAATTTTAAATTCTTTCTAACTTAGAATCATTTTTATAATTATATTTTATTCTGACCCGAATGGCGGTAGAACTTTTATTTTCGTCAGCGCAGTCAGCCTGTGCCTTTTAATTATTTTTATCTACTTACTTGCACTTAATCACATTTTCAGCCTATGCTAATATCATTTATTGTTTGTAATATTATTTACTCCATTATTCTGCCCGATGGCAGATTAAAATTAAAGTACTAGCGCGAATCTGCGCATTTTTTCATATTTCTATTTTATTTTCTAATGCTAAATCTTCTATACAAAGTGCCATGATTGTATTACTATTTTAAAATTACTTCTTTTATTTATGTAAAATCCTATCCATGTACTCATCTCTTGCATTGGTTTACAAATTTAAAGATCTGGATATGCTTCACATACTATCAAGTAAGAACTCCACCTGAGACTTGTGTTGTACCATTGAACTAGCTGGTGGGATACATCTGTGTGCGTGAATATGTGAGAAATGCCACTCACCAAGTCAATACGACGCTGCTATGTACCAATGTATATAACATTTCATATTTGAGTAGCTTGTTGGTCTTGTGGTTAAGACTCTCGCCTCACAATCCAAATGTCGCGGGTTCGAACCTCACTCCATACCAAAAGTTAGTCCTATTTTCATAGCACAAGCGTTTAACTTAGTTTGAAAATAGTAAGAATATTGATGTGACACGTATTCCGCGTTTGTATCTCTTCGCCGAACAGTGAATGGTTTTGTTCTTGCAGCCGCGCCACCTCGCGACAGTTTATGCGACTTGCGTGTGATAGCGCGGTCTTGTATGTTCGTTGAAAAAAATTTCAACCTAGAGACGGTTGAGTAGGACCGATATAGAAACTTTTGCTCTCAGAATGGTCCTGGATAAGTAGTGGTGGGTACCATTCACTGTATGTAAATGTAATGTGTATGCAAGCGCAATTAAACTAGAGTGAAATGTGATTTATTTTATTGGTGTAAGTAAAATATATTTAGCTAACAACTAATTTTTTTTTTATAATATCCGGCACAATAAAACATTAAATTAAACAAATCAAGTTTGGGTGTTGTCTTGGAGAATTTAAGTGATTTTATCTCACTTGGGTATTTGGTAATTTTTCGCTACCGACGCGAAGCTACATATATGGACTTTATAACTTTTCGTAGCGTTTAAAATAAAATATAAATTAATATTTTTTATCACGATACAAAATATTTTTACGTTTATAACAATAGCTCCATTTTCCTTTTGTTTCCCATCAAAGTTAAATGGGAAAATTATGAAAATTGTATAACTTCTATGTATGTTAGACCGCATTTTTTGTGGATGGTTTTCTTGTGGAAACCTACATCGAGAAAACGATTTACAAAAACGCGATCTGACCTACAGGAGACACCAGTTTTAAACACAAGGGCGCGTGTAAACCCCAAACCTTAAATTTGCTCACCCTAGGCGAGAATCGCTCTTTAGCTGAACAACTAGTTGTAGCAGAACACTTTAGTTGTTCAAGCGAAGACCTGAACAACTTAGCAATAATAGTCTTAGGACCCTTGATTGCCGGATTCCTTTGTGCCACACGTGTGCCAAATTTGAAGTCTTTACATTTAAGTTCAACTCCAGCTGCCGAGTTAAACTAATGAGCAGGAGCATACAAAATAAATATTATACACTTGATAAGTAAATAAGTGAAGTCTTAAAAAAATCTCAGTTACAAAGTAATGTTCGCAATCTCTCGGTGTTTAAAAATGATTAAACGTACCAACAATCCTAAATCGACTTCTCATCTTATGTCACATATTACATGATGTACTTTAATTTTTTTTTTCAATTGATTCAGCAACATTGTTGATTGACATTTTTTTAAATATTGATTGTATTTTTGTATAAATCTACTTATATTATATATTATACTTATACTACATAAAAAATTCAACATAAGAGTTAAAGAGCATTTGAATGTCTGAATAATCAAGATTTTTCTTAATTTTCACATCATTTATTAGAAAATGGTCACGGTTTTGATAAAAATTTAGGACTTTCTATTTTTCACATAAATAATTTTGGTCTGAAATTGAATAATTTAGAATCATTAGAAATTAGTAAAGCATGTAAACAAAATATTACTAATAATTAATTAAATTTAACTAATAGTTTCCAATTGTAAATTTTTTTTCAATAATTGCGAGTAATCAAGAACCTCAGCAATAATATATAAAAATAAATTTTCAAATAATTTGGAAAAACAAAAAACAAAAGACATTATTCATTTTGATATTTTAACATACATACAACACCTTGACGATGGAATTTTTTTTCGAAACATGTGGGTGTAAATCATCAAATAATATAAGTAGATTTATACAAATAATACAATCAATATTTTATATTAATTTAGCCTAGACCACTGACAAAAATACATTTTGGAAGTAATATGATTTGTATGGCTTAGTGAGATATTTGTACACTAAGCTTTAAATACTCTTATTGAAATTTAGCGTAAATGACGAGGCTATTCTTTTATTTTGACCAAATGATGATTTTGCAAAATAGACGAATGAATAATGATGAATGTGAATTATATATAATACTGGCAGCTTTGCCGGCGTGAAATTCAGTTTGAGACTATAAGGGTATCAGTGATAAATCAATATAATCTAAACTACTCTTCCAAACGATGTTGTGTAAAAGTCAATTTGTATCTACATAAAACTTCCCTGACGATAAACAAATTAATTTGGATAAGAATTTAACATTACCTACTTAAATTACCTCCGACAGATTAAAAACAATTTTAAATATACTGTTTATTCATTTTTTTTTGTTGCTGACTTTTTTAGGGGTCTTTTTATGCCTTATAACTTTATAGTTATAAGGCATAAAAAGTTTAAATATATCTCTTACTGTTAAGGCAACGTTCGTAAGAAACGCATTCTCTTAACGGAATAATATAAATGTAGCCTGAACGTCCATTCTAAATATTGGTAAAAGAATTTTTAAAATTGGATGAACAGTTTCGGAGATTAACTCCTACGTGTAAACTTACAAACTTTACATCTTTATAATATTAGTAAAGATATATTATTTATTTTGACGTAGGTACTAGGGTATGATTTCACAGATAAACTTTCCAAGGGCGTGTGGAGGCAAAAAACTTTTGCACGTGCAAAAACAAACAAGGTATAATATAAAAGCAAGAGAAAGCTTTTAGGAGTTTGTGTAAATTTGATGGGGAGAAATATATCTACAATCAAATATATTTCTGTACAATCTTTTCCCGCTCCAGCGCCCAGTCATGTCTAGATAGCAAATATGCAAATGTCAGAACCATATTGTATTTTGAATTTATATAAAGCTTGTAAAACGGACAGATGTCATTTTTGCATCACAGAAAATAAATTTGCATTGTTATTAATAAAATTTTGTTTCCATTGTTTACCAACATTAAATTAAACCATGAAGCGATTTATTTGATACAGATGAAATCAAATAAGATGATCATGACATACAAGATAATCTTGACTGAAGATATCTCCGACTCATATTCTCACGAGATTGTAGAATCATGCCTAATCGATGATTTTCAGCACCTTTCACACGAAATTGGAAATTACTAAAAGGTTCTGGGATGGTCCACCGGATTCTGGAAACATCGAAAAAGCGATTTGAACACGTGTCAATAAATGCGAGGGTGCCACGCTGCGCGGAGTTATTTATATTTTGACAGCGGGCTAACGCCATAGATGCGAAACCGTGCAGCGGCTCAGAGTGTTGTTAGCGCGTGCGTGTTCCAGTGACATATGAGAAATGATATATAGTAATCAGAGCGATATAAACCAGTAATCTAGGATTTCTAGATACGCGTAGAAGATTATGCCAAGTGCGAATTACAAAGTTTAGTGTGAATTTAAGAACACCGCTCCGATTCAATTCGTGTCCAGTAACTTTGCGTCATAAATTTAAGTTTAAATTGCTTTTATTGTTTCATTTGCCTCCCACACCCACTATCTCATGATAATATGTGTCTATAAAATATTATATATGTGTCTATATAATGGTGTCTGTAAAGGTTGGCTGTCTATACGTTTGAAATTCGATTTCATTATTATTTTTAAAAAGTGTTAGATCTATAAAATTAAGGGTCGAATTATTTTCTATTCCTAAAGTCAAATTTATGTTATTATAAAATTAATGATGAGTTGTTAAAAGGATGACAATGGAAAGGTTTTTCTGAAAAATGTAGGTGTAATTGATAAATGTTAGTAGATACAAACAAATAAAAAAATTAAAAAAATTATGTCAATCTACAAAGTTGCTCAACAAATTGAAAAAACACAAGTTAGTTTACAAATATCGATGGAAATAATTGAGTTATTCTACAAACAATTGGCCATCCATTCTTCATACTCGTATTTACAGTACAATTCTTGTGTTAAAAAGTGTACGACGCAGAATGAATTAAAAATATAATACAACGCCAGCAATATGCGACAGATTGTATTTTAAAGACGTGCTGCGCTGGTTGCGGCGAACAGGCGGCCGCCTTCCTCCCGGGGGAGGCGGCTAATGCCAGCCATTATTTTACCATCCGCAGCCCATAAATGTTCAAATATGTTCACTGGCTGTTCCCAGCTCAGGGGAGAGATTTAATAGCAATGCATTTTAAATTATCCTTGCATTTTAATTTAGAACTAAAATATATAAGTGTGTGGTCTTTCTGCCTGAGTCAGAGCGTAGTACTGTAATCTTGAGAGTGCTTTTCTTACTGTCCATTGGAACTGTATGTGAACATTAGATATGATAATTAATCACTTTATATATTTCCTTTCATTGTTCGGACCTCTTTGTGTCTAGTTATGCAGATGTGTGCTTATATATTTGTTGTTTCTTTGTCTTCTTATGGTGGATGGTTCCAATAATACTTGGTGTGGAGTTACAGCTTTTATTGGGATAACTTTATACAATATAAGATAGATACTATGGCGCGCGGACCGTATTACGCGGTGGTTCAAATCAGTCTGCCTTTCACGCCGACCCAACCGGCCTTGCGTGCTCTTTCTCGCTCCGTCTATAGTTCGCTCTCTTTCATCCATTCCACAGACACTACAATATCTATCTATATTTATTTTACTATTTTTTTTTCTTGTATATACTTCGTTCTACAAATAAGATCCGTCCTTTTCTCCCCATATCCGATTCCCTTTTTACCTTTAGTCTTTGATTCTATTGGTTTGTTCTAAACACAAACTTTATATTTTTTGTACATTGTTATAAGTTATTATTTCATATTGCAACGCAGTTGATTTCTTTATAAATATGTACAAGGAACAAAGAGGCGTAGAAATAATGAGGAAAGTTTTATCAAAACAATTTAAAGTCAGGTAAACACAAGGGTACATACATAGTGGAAATATTAAATCACACACAGAAAAATATAAAAAAATTGGCATAGCACGCTCGCTATAAAATATTATGTTGGGATTTCTGATGGTCTCAGAGGTCTCACGAAGGCTCTTGCCGGAAAAATCTAGGCAAACAAAAAAAAGAAGACAATATTAAGAATCTCCGTCATTCTGAATTTCTATTTTTTTTTAAATTATTTTTTTATTTATATTTTTAATGTAATAATTATCATCTTGATACATTATTAACAAATAATTTTTCACATATCTCTTGTTGTGGCTTTTCCAACATGAGAATTTTCATAAGTATTTATTG
This sequence comes from Agrypnia vestita, assembly GCA_016648135.1. Taxonomy (NCBI): domain Eukaryota; kingdom Metazoa; phylum Arthropoda; class Insecta; order Trichoptera; family Phryganeidae; genus Agrypnia; species Agrypnia vestita. The sequence goes on along the minus strand of JADDOH010001109.1, from coordinate 3,734 downwards.
GTGTGCTCTCAATTTTTTTGGAATATTGTGTTGCAAAATTTTGGAAAGCGGAGAACGCGACCTGGGATGTTTTCTCTTCAAAAATTCAAAGCTTAAGTCTTATATCTGAAATTATACTTAACGACATCAGTTCTATATTTATATATAATATTTGAATGAGTTTTATTTTAATGCGCACTTTGCGGACTCTGGAATCCATCCCCCTTCACAATGCAAACAGAACCGGCGAAACAAACATTTTAAATATTCTGAACAAAAAAAAAACCACAATGAGACAATGCGGATGTTTCTTCCGAAGGTTTCTACGGCTAGACTATTGTTGGTGGCTCGCGGGGAATTAACATAGACAGGATGTCTTTTTAAAATAATTACGCGTAATAAAAATGCCATAAATGCAATAAAAACTAGATGTTACAAGATATCTAGTTTTTCATTCTCTTATTTTCATTCTTAAACTTTCTATCAAACTTTCTAATTGATTTTTTCACTTTCGTGACCCATTAATTATCATTTTATGAATTATTCAGTGATATTTTGCATGTGCCTACACACGTTTAATATATATATTTTTTTAAGTTTTGAAAATAGTAAGAATATTGATGCAACACGTATTCCGTGTTCGCATCTCTAATAGAAAAAAATTCACTGTAAAATACGATTTAATACTTTAAATCTTATTTTTCAATGAAATGTAGACATTTCAAACTTAGAAGTTTGAAAATTCAAAATGGAATATTGTCCAAATTTTTCAATAACACAGTGCTGGATTTTATCCCAGGGGACATCATTAATCAAGGTATATTACAGATGTCTCATAGAGATGAAATTATATATATTTTTTACGTATTTTGATCCTCCAGTACGTATGAACATCCAGATTAGGTTGCTCCTCTGAGCGATTATAGGATTATAGGATTATACGGCCGCGACTTTAAGTGAGTAATTCCCGTCGGATCTAAGATGAGAGAAATGTTTAGTCAAATAGATAAATAATAAACATCAGTCACCTCAGAAGTATACAGCAACAGATCATAGGCATCAATGCGCTTGTCTTGGAATAGAGCATATGATCCTATGTGAGAATCATAACCACTACACAAACTTAACTAGGATTATGTTGTTAACTGGTACAATGATTTTTTCAAGTAACTTTGTAAGTACCTTTTATTGAAAAAAGATGATAAATTATATCATAAAGTATTGTTTGCAGCTCTCGTTACTAATAATATATATTTTAAAAATATTTTCTGAATTATATTAAACAGTATTTATTTTTTTTAAGCACAGCTTTTAGTTTTTTTAATGCTGTGGGCAAGTCTGCCTAGAAATTTTTTTTGTTACCTTAGGGCCTATTGTTTGATCAGAAGTTAGAGTAAGAGCTAAGCAAAAAGCATAGATTTTTACGAAAACGGCTGTTTTGATTGGTGGAGAACGCAAAAAACTATGCATTTTTCTTAACTATTACTCTTACTTCTGATCAAACAGGCCCTTAGTTTATTATAAAAAATACATCGGGCAACCTTAGTTAATTCAAGCGTGTTCGAAAGAATACAAAAACTTCAACAATAAAAATAATTTTTCTGGATACTCCAAATAACTTATAGAAGAAAATCGTTCAACATTTCCGTTGAATTATTACATTATATATATGTAGTAAATTATTAAATTTCAATAATATAGACCTAATTTTAAAAAAATCAAAAAATTTACGTAAGAATAATGCCCTAAAATATTTGTTCTATTTGCTGTTTGCTGCCAAAATATTTAATGTTGACCAGTTTTGAAGAAGTTTGATTAAATAACTGATTAATAAATAAAAAAACCTTTGATCTATTTTATAAAATGCTCTGCATGCTGAGTATAAAAAAAAACAAAAAATATATATTATACTTTTAATTCAGAAAAGGTTTGTACATTACTAATGCATACTATATTAGAATGCGTCAAAAAAAGAAAATGAGAATTTGAAACAGCGCTAACGCTCACAATTCTGTAGAGCCGTGAAAATTTTGCGTACTTTTAATTACATTCTGTGGTTTTACAGAGGTTGAACTTTGTGAATTAATCAAAAGAATTTTTTTCGTTACAGAAATATGTACACAAGTATTATATCACTGTTATAATACTTAACACTTTATATTAATAAAACCAAATGTATAACATCCAGCATAAATATAAATGGTCAACCATCGACTAAACACAATATAAAAGTACACGGTTGCTCCAATTTCAACACTGAAAATTGTATATGTCCCTACATTGAACATACTGATCAAATTAAATATTTAGGTATTATAATCGATACTTATCTCAAATGGAATCTCCACACACAACACATCTCAAACAAAATAAAAAAGCCTTTTTTTTCTGCGCAATATTAGAAACTTTCTTAGCATTAAACTCCTAAAAATGATATACTTCGCAATCTGCCAATCAATTATAGAACACGGCATAGGGAGGAACAACTATGAGTGCACTCAATCCAATTATTGCAACTCAAAAAATTGTTATAAAAGTAATCCTCAAAACCTCAATTTTTACAAGGACAGATGAAATATTCAATAAATTCTATGTATTCGATATAAAACAAATTTCTACTCTTAAATACACATACAAACACAAAAATACACAGTTTAAACCAACTCAAACAATAATTACCACACGGCCAAACAAACTCAATCTACAAATCCCAACCACGTATGGACAAAGGAGCTATAACTATTTTGGACCCAAATGACCCTTGACGAATTAAAACAATCCGGGCTAACCACAATAACATAAAATACAAAATAAAACAGTGGATCCGAAACAAGGGAAAAAATAAAATAGGCACACTTACACAAACACACTAACACAATATTATAACCTCATATATATGACATATTTTCTATTATGTTACTTTAAATACTTTATTATCTATTTACTATGTTTTGAACCTACACAATATTGTAAACAATGCCTGTCTCAACACAGATATTTCTAGTGAGACAGGCACAGTCCAAACAAAATTTTATACTTGAAATTAAATAGAAATAAATAAATATGTATATATTTTTGAGAAAACTTGCGCTACGGCAGTCCTGCATATCGTAAATATTAAATATAATAAATATATAATAAATAAATAAGTTTTTTTTTTAATCTCAAAAAATATTTCTTCAAATAACCTCCAGTGATACATTACAATGACCCTTTGTACCACTCTCCCATTTCGCCGACCTCTCCTCAACCGCGGTACCCCCAAAAACCCGCGCTACAACTAAATTGTAATTGAAGAGAGAAAAAAGTAACCCATAAAAACAAGGTTTATATTATACTCCCTTTCTCATTTACTAGTGGAAACTGGTTTGGCGCTTAACCTACGCGTTGGGCTTCGGTCGGGCGACGCTACGAAAAGGAGTAATAAAAAATTTCAAAAATCCAAAATTATACTATAATCAGGTTTACTGTCTACCAGACGCGTTGAAATATGTTCATACAACTTAGTAAGTTGTATGAAAAAAACATGAAAATTTGAAAAATTCCAAAATTATACTATAATTGTTAATTTTTTAACGAAAATTTGATTGATCTTTTTGATCGTTGCTACGAGTCTGCTTGAAAAGTTTCAGCTCGATTGGATTACGGGAAAAGGGATAAAAATCGATCCAAACTTTTTTCGTTAAGGAAACAAGCAAGCAGACGCCACGAGTTAAATGAAAGAAAGTAATAAAAAGGGTCTATATAGTATATCA
>JADDOH010001108.1:0-54685 GCA_016648135.1 Agrypnia vestita | reverse complement strand
TTTTTATTTATTTATTTATTTAAAAATCATTGTTTACAAATAAGATACTTAATACTAATTTAACAATAAAACATAAGATAAAACATAAGATAATTTACACATTTTTTTGTTTTGTTTAATTTGTGGATTATGCCACTCTACTAGGCTACGCCTGTCCCAGAGTGGCGTTATAGCACACAATTATAATATTTTTTCGAGTTCGTCAGTAGTATTTATTTTCATAAGGTAGTTATTATGTATCTATAGAGTATCAAGTGGAATGTTAGTGAAAGTTGAGTTAGTCATAAGTCCAAGTGTAAATATGTGTAGAATAATTGTTTAATGTAAAAAGGGTTAAAGTTTTGTTTAAGATTATTTTTTTATTTTCCTTAATTAATTAATTAATTTATATAGGTATATATTTTTATTTAAAGACATTATTACGCAATTAAAGTAAGTAAATTTTCAGTTGCTGTTCTACCTTTGGAGGTAAGCCAGTTGTTTACTAAAGCTTTTATTTTATTAATTGAGTATATTCTGATTTCCGGGAAGTCTGTTTTAAATATGTTAAATATTTTAGGCCCTATGTATGAGTAATTTTTCTGTCCATGTGTTGTCTTAGTTTTTGGTATTTCGTCAAGGTATAAGCTTGCAATTGAGTTAGTGTGGGTACAGTGCGTAATACGTGCATTGTTTCGTTGTGTTAAGTTTACGGATACGAGAGGGGCGCATCCGTAAACACAACGAAACAATGCGCGTATTACGCATTTTAGGTACCCACACCAAAGGTACTGATACACAAGCTCATTAGTGGCAAGTGAGTATGCCACTAATGAGCATGTGTATTGAGCTTCTTGAGCTATTGCTGCTTAGTAGCATGTGTGTACACACATTGCTAGTAATGAGTATGCTCATTATTTGATTTATGGGTAGAAGGGGTATCTTTTGAGCACGTGTGAACTGGCTTGCTTATGAGCATGCTGTGTGTGTGACAGATAAAACAAATATGGCGTGTTGGGAGATGACAAAATATTACTTTTTGTGACTTATCTATTATAGGAATCACGAATGTCTGTGGAATATGTGTATGTGTTATAATGTGTGTTTGATTGTTATCTTTGAGCATGTTCATCCATGAGCATGCTTAAAATAAGCATACTAATAACAAGCAAGTGTGTACAGTTGTTGGAGCATACTAATGAGTGTTCAAAAATAATCAAAAGTGCCTTAAGTGGGGGGTAAGGTTAATTCGTACAAAAAAAGGCATGTTTTTGTGAATTTATTGTGACGACAAAGTTAAAATCTCTTTATATTAAAACTAATAGTACATTAAAGTATGACATTTGAAGAATATTGTGTAAAATTTTCAAGACGAAATATTAAAAAATACGGCAATGGCAGCAATTATTCGGACGTGTCTCGGAAAAAAGTAGAATTGCGGTGTCCATCATAACTTGGTGATAGATCATCTGAAATCAAAAAATCAAAGTTCATTCGTTAGATAATATGTTTTCCCAGGTAACGCTGGGAGGGTTTTTTGAAATTTCAATTTTTCAATTTTTTGGAACACTTTGAAGGGAAAAACGCGATTTTTGGCGAAAAATATCGACTAATTTGTTATTAAAAAATAAAAATTAATAACAAATATGAAAAAAACTCTCCAGCGTTACCTTGTAAATTATGTACAGAAATAGTGTTCAAAATTTCAAAAGGATCGCTGCAGTAGTTTTGAAGTTATGATGGACACCGACTTTGAAAACGTCAGATGTGGGGAAAACGCTTTAAAGTTTTGCACACTGTAAAATTCAAAATAAAACTCAACACTTATTTTATACTTACACATAATCGTCGATGCCATGTTCACACAGCAAAGAGCTTTCATCATCAGCATATTTTTGTCCTTGTCTACGCAAAACTCTTCCAATACAATAGCACGTCCGGTAGTCCTCAGGTGAGCGCGTCTCTTAGCTGCCCGAGCAGGTATAGAAAATCAGTCTGAGTATCGCTCAAATGTTCATAATTTCGTCAATTTTGCTCCGATTGACTTGAAATTTTGACACAATATTCTTGCGATGTTATACATTCATTTAAAAAATTAAAAATAAAATGCAAAAAAAAAAGTTAAAAACCTTACCCCCCCCTTAACTCAATTGCAACCTAATTTGAAAAGACCTATACCAGATGGCTCAAATATAATGAACCATCTGGTAGCCTAATTAAATAAATTTCTTTATTTAATAATATCCATTTTTAACTTTATCAAGACGCTATCTCTATTCTAGATAGCGCTGTTCTCACAGTTTTTTCTGCCGACCGAAATATTTTTGACGCTTGACGACAGCTAGTAAATATAATAAAAGCCCATCTCTGCTACAGTTGCCGGCAAACTTCTTGAAATTCTTTGACGTGGTGGGGGAATGCGCAGAAGACGAAATTTGGGTCTCTTTGGTGGAAAGGTAGATGCGCAAACTTCCCCCACTACGCCGTAGAATTTCAAGATGTTTGCCGGCTACTGTACGTTATGCAGTACACTTGAGGTGTATTGTTTTCAAAACAGAACAATTTAACGGTTAAAAAAATATTAATATAAATATTTGAAGAGAGAATTCTCCTTACTCGCGTATATTTGGTTCATCTCTATATAATTCTCGCCTATATTTGGTTCATCTCTATATAATTTTCTACTCTATGCTTGCGTCCAGTATCGTAAATTAAATAAATGGGCAAAATGTAAATTTGCTTGAAAAATCACTGTTTCGACTGTTTTGCGACTTGTTGAAACGTCAACAATTTTAATGTGATGCACTTCATTTTACAGGCACGTGTGGGCATATTATATATCTATTAATATATATCTATTAAGATATCACCCACTCGATTCCCGCCATTTATTTCCCACGGTCGTGTAATAAAAACGCGTTTTAACTAAAAACAGGTGTGACTTTCGGACCATAATATTATAGAAGTACCTATTCGTTCAATAGCCTTTTATCTTCTTCTTACGATGCCATCTCCTATCGGAGGTCGGCCATCATTCTGGCGATTACGATTTTATTTACCATCGCACGGAACAACTCGGTCGAGTTAAGGTACAGATACACATGCTTCTTGACTGGCATGCTAATGAGCATGCCACTAATAAGCATGCCCTAACAACTGTACACACTTGCTCATTACTGGCATGCTTATTAGTGGCATGCTCATAAATAAGTATGCCCAAAGCTAACAATCAAACACACATGCTTATTAGTGGCATGCTCTTGTCATAGAATAGAGACGCTCTTGTTCAAAATGGAAACTTTGCAAACTGAAATAGAAAATTCAAGTGAACCAATAAATCAAAAAAGTTCCCGAGTTTCCATCCGCACATTTTTGATTTTAGTTTATATAATTTTTATTGTAAGATTTGAATCATTCATGCCTATTAATAAAGTTTCGTAAACATTATTCCTCACTATATTATTTTTACACAACGGTGACCGAGTATTCCGCAGACATTCGTGATTCCTATAATAAGTCACGAAAAGTAATGTTTGAGAAGATCGCATCGATAATACTAGCCGCGAAGCCCGCGAATGACATAAGCATGCTCATAAATAAGCAAGTCTGTTCACACATGCTCCAAGGATACCCCTTCTCTATGGTGAATGACAGTGGCATGCTTATAAATCAACCGGCGGTTGATTTTTGAGCATGCCACTAGGTGGCATGCTCATTTCTAGCAATGTGCGTACACACATGCCACTAATAAGCATGCCACTGTCAAAGTCGATACTGCGCATGCTCACGTGCCACTAAAGAAGCATGTGTATCAGACGCCTTATGCAGCCATGACAAGCGGCGTCTTCCTACGCTTCTTTTACCACTTATTTTGAGTTGGTTTAGACTATATTTTGGTCCTCTCATAATATGTTCGATTACTCCATCGTTTTTTTTTGGATAGTTAGCCGCACTTCTCGGTCTTTTTCCATACGCCGGAGGTCTTCATCATTCATCACTCCACCCACCCAGGAAACTTTCATTATGCATCTATAGATCCACATCTCGAAAGTCTTGAACTTCCGGATTAGTTCTTGGTTTAGTGTCCCTTATTGCCCTATTATAGTTAAAGTCAAAACGTGTATCCGAACACCACAAGGCTTGACCGAGATAAATATCATGTTTAGTTCCTGTGTGTTTAGAAAAGATTTAAAAAAAAAATGCACTAGTATTTTACTTGCTATTTCATAACCCTTTGCACTCCTGGCTATTTTTTGTAAGATATACCAGAGCATTTTATGAAAATTCAAGCAAAAATTTTGATTGTATTCTACATTTTGTATATAAACTTAATTTTGTACAAACAACAATGTAAAAGGCTATTAACTAACTAACTAACTAACTAACTAACCATCACGCCGTTTCTCTGCAGGGGTAGGCAGAGAGGATTGAACGCCACACTCTTCTATCCTGGCATACCACTTTTGCTTCGGCCACATTCATACATCTTCTCATACACGTTCTACGGTTGTTGCGGCTTTTAACAGGGCCATCCTCAAATACTTGTAGTACCTGATCGTGCCAGGTCTTTCGCGGACGCCCTTTATTCCTGTTGCCTTCAACATTCGCCTCATATATTTTCTTAAACATCCTTTCCTCGTTCATACGTTCCACATGACCAAACCATCTCAGCACTCCTTTCTTTATTCTATCTACCACACTACAGCTAGCATTGCATTCACTTCTAATTTGTTCATTCCTCACTCTATCGACCAAAGATTTTTCACACAAGCGTCTTAGTGACCGCATTTCCACCGCATTCAGTGTACTTTCATTCCTCTTTTGCCAATTCCAGGCTTCACTTCCATACATAAGGGTTGGCACTAGAACGCCATTATGTACCGCTAGTCTTGCTTCTTTTGACAGATTCTTATTGGCCATAATTGCATTTAGTGCACCATTAACTTTGTTGTTTGTATATATAAGTAAATAAATAAATAAAATTAAATAAGAACAGAACACATTAAATCAATTATTTAGTCACTTATTTTTACATCACACTATATTGATAGGTAGACTAAATATATATAATATGCATATTTATGCTAGAGCAGGTCGAAGAAACTAGTATTTGGGGTAATGGGCTGAGTTTTAAATAACCATGTGTTGTTTTTTTTATGTATTCTGTTAGTGTATTAAATAAAAAATTAACAAAAAATGAAAATGAAAGGTAGCAAATCCTGCATTTGTAATATCCACCTACTAACCTTATTGCGGATCATCAGCAACTAAAACACTCCAACTCCTACTTGATGTCTTAATAACACTCGCTTTTCCTTTGAATGCCCCATGAAATCTAATTTGCCTCTAGAACTCCGATTATTCAATTCAATTCAATTCAATTTATTTCACGATAATATGTACACGACAAACAAAATGTTTAAGGCATACATATTAGGAAGTATATATCAAAAATGAAAGTATTTAATAAATTAAAAATAACATAAAATCTGGTCAAAGGTGTAGGAGAATCCCGCTTCGGAAAACCCCCTCAGACACATGGAATATATCAATACCCAAAGCAATTTTGTTCAGCATAGCTGTGGCTCTTCCAACAGGCATAACCATCGGCAGGTTGGTCCTGTATATTGGAATGTGAAACAATCTATGCTGACGATGTCTAATGTAATTATCAGGAACAAACAAACCAATGCTCTGCATAATTTCAGGATTATCGATCATACCGCGCAACAATCGATAAAAGTGTGTAATCAAATACACATTCCTTCTAGTCTCTAAACTATTGTAGCCAAGCATACCCTGGAGAAACTCGGTTGGGTAAAGCCAAGGATAATGCCCGTACTCTCTCATGTATCACTTGTTTCCGACAAATTTTCATTATTTTTATGTATATCAAAAAAAAAAATCATCTTGGCGAATGTCACTCAAAAAAACTAAAAACTAATTCACTCTCATTGGGTTCGAAATAAGTACCCATTTCATATCGACCAATTAAGTCACAAAAATTAAAACTGACTTATTTTACGCACAATTGAAACTGCATGATACATATTTGATAATGCATGCAACTTAATAAGAGCAATAACTGTATATAAGTCAATATCAAGGTATTTTTCTCTCTCTTTTGAACAATGAATGAGATAAGTCATACCAAACTAATGTATTTTGTTTATATCTGCGCTATCAGGTACTAGGACCCTTTTTTTTTAAAAAAAAATACATCTTTTATTTGCGGCGACATATTACAAACGTCGCCAAAGGAAACTATGGCGACATATTGGGCCAACGGAGTTGTAAAGGTTCAATATTCTTCTAGATGGTTCCAGTTAAATCAGACTTTCAGTTATATACAAATATAACAGATCTTTTAGTTATACCTAATATTTGCTAGTGATATTAGTGTTTAGTTATATTATTAGCTAACCTAATAATAGACCTAAACAGACATACATACCTATTATATAATAAATATCGACGGTCCCTACGTACGCTGTCGAATATGCAAAAATTTCATTTTCATTTTACTATCTTAAACTATGCAATTTATTCTATATTTTCGAAAAAAGTTTATTTTTCCTTTATGGTTGTATTGAATTTTTTTGACATTGATCGAAAAACTAATATCAGATTTTTGCAGGATCAGGACGAAACAAATATTGAGGACTTCCGAGATGAAGACACCGAAGATAATAGCAGGCAAGACGCTGAGGGATCGCGTGAGGAACACCAGAATAAGAGGGATATGTGAGGCTGAGCACATTGTGCGATGGAGGGACTGGTATGGTCATGTCCAGAAATGGATATCGCACATAATCAACCTCTCGGAACCCGCCCTCGCGGAAACCTCCCAAAAGATGGAAGGAAAGCTGGAAATCCACCTTACCGGAGGCGCTATCCACTGGAAAATAGACCACGAAGGTCTATTAAAAGGAAGAAGAATTTTCGCAGATTTGAAAGTATACGCAGGGACAGGCAATACGAAATAAATATGTAATTTTGTTATAATTTTTTTGTTTGCATGCAGTGAACGTCTCTGGTAAATAACATGATATATTAGGTCCTTACATATGAAATTGGCGTTTAGTATGGGAGAAACATAAAGCCGATTTTTTTTATTATGATATATTTATTTAATCAAAGTATGTACCATTGCTATCTATGCACTTTTGCCATCTCATAGGTAGTTCATCGATCCCTTTACTAAAAAAACCATTCGGACGGGAATCAATAAAATCTTTGAAGGCGGTTTGGACTGCCCCATCGGAGTTGAATTTTTTCCTTTGCAAGAAGTTATCCAAATTTCGAAAAAAATGGTAATCTGTTGGGGCAAGGTCCGGAGAGTACGGTGAATGTCTTAGACATTCCAATTGAAGCTCCTCTAATTTGGTAGCCGTCTGTTGTGCAGTGTGTGGTCTAGCGTTACATGAAGCAGCAGTGGCCTAGAGCGATTAACCAGCCTCGGTTGTTTAGCAGCTAGCTTTTCCATCATGGTTTGCAGTTGCTGACAATAGACATCTGCCGTAATCGTCTGGCCAGATTTAAGAAAGCTGTAGTGAACGACACCAGCACTAGTCCACCAAACGCTCACAAGTAACTTTTTTGGAGTCAATTTTCGCTTGGGGCATGGTTTGGCTGGTTCGGCAGGGTTCAGCCATTGCAATGAGCGCTTCCGATTATCGTACAGGATCCACTTTTCATCAAGGTAATGATACGATTTAAAATCCCTTCATTATTGTGCCGGTTGAGTAATGCAACGCAGCAGTCAACGCGCGTTTGTTGATTTGCTTCACTCAATTCGTGAGGTACCCACCTTTCAAGCTTTTTCACCTTACCAATTTGCTTCAAGTGGATTAAAACAGTTTTAAATTTCAACAATATTTTTATATGAAAGTATGTTCTAAGAACACATGCATATATACGTTAATAAGGAATATTGCTAAAAAAAAGTCACTTTGAAAAGTAAAATCTAGAGGTATCATTACCAGTTGCGAAATCTATGTCCACTAACTTGTAAATGAGAAAAAAAATAACAACAGATGTCTCTAACAGAGGCCAGTGCAGTATATGAAATGTTCTTGATTCGAATTATACATAGAACTTTAAAAATTCGATAATGCGTGGTTATGATGTTCTTACGATGGAATTGGTGAACGTTGCATTGTGCAGAGTGATCACTTAAGCCAGCTCAAACAGGTTGTAAGCCCTGAGCCATCGTCCAAAAGATTTCCATCCACTTTTCTCATATATAAATAGCTTCGTCTCTGTAAGACTTATATAATTTATCCTTAATTAAAATAAATTTATTTAACCAAAAATAGATATCAATTCAATGTTATTTATTTGTCTACTAAGAAAGTAGGAAATTCGAGAAAGAATACATCTTATCATTGTTTTACATATTAAATGTAAATATGTTATCATGACGCGCTGCAAATTCATGATAATTCACATTTCAGGAAATTAAATACTTAATTTATGGCTTTATTATAAAAACACTTCTGATTAAACTAATTGGATATAAAGATAACATTGAAGATCGTCTTTGAAACTAGTCGAATCATCTTAATTACTCTCATCAATCATCCGAGACGGACCGGCCACGCCGTGGAGGCGAGCAGTACTGGACTTTCGTAAAGATCTTCGAGGGAACCCCGACCAGAACTCAATCATGGTGGGCTGATATAGTCAAGAAAGATGCAGATAGTTAACGAGATTTGGCTTGAGAAGGAATGCCTGGAGAACGTCTGCGCAGTTTTGATCAACAAAGTGTCATCTGACACTGATCAAAAATGTATCAAAATACTTCTATCAAAATTATAACAGTAATATTCTAATTAAGATAAATTATAAATTATAGGAGTCACACAGAGACGAAGTTGTTTATATGAGAAACATGTAAGGAAGTTATATATATATATATACGATGGCCCATGGCTCACACCCTCTGTATGAGCCGGCTTAAGTGATCACTCTACACACTGCAACGTTAACCAATTCCATCGTGAGCACCACAGATTGTAAAAAAAACAGAGAAACAACAAATTATAAAAAAATTGAAAGTCGTCCATATATTCCAAATCTGAAAACTTTCCATATATTTGATGGAACTATGCCAGAGACATCTGAAGTCCTTCTCATGAAATAGTATCCATAGATTTCGCAGCTGGTAATGATACCACTATATTCTTAAAGTGGAGTACCTATTAAGCAATATCCGTATTAATGTAAGAATATATGTGATATGCTTCCGAATTATTAAACATATACTCGTACACTAGAATAATCTAAATTATTATATGTTGTTTCGACTCGAAAAACACTAGAAAAATTTTAAAATTTGTCTTGACAAATAAAAAATTGTATAAAACAAAAATTGACAAATACTCGACAAATTTGTCTCGTCATAAACCACATATTTTTCAATGTTGAGAAATGGGTTTGTATGTTAGAAAGACATTGATTATAATAGTAAACAAGATCTACAACACATGTTACAAGGATGGAAATAGTGCAGAAAAAGTGCAGTGACTGCAAGATCACGATACTGTGACCACAGACTCAAATCATTTTAATATAAATTTAGATTCAATTCAATTCAATTCAATTCAATTTATTTCACGATAATATGTACATGACAAACAAAATGTTTAAGGCATACATATTAGGAAGTATATATCAAAAATGAAAGTATTTAATAAATTAAAAATAACATAAAATCTGGTCAAAGGTGTAGGAGAATCCCGCTTCGGAAAACCCCCTCAGACACATGGAATATATCAATACCCAAAGCAATTTTGTTCAGCATAGCTGTGGCTCTTCCAACAGGCATAACCATCGGCAGGTTGGTCCTGTATATTGGAATGTGAAACAATCTATGCTGACGATGTCTAGTGTAATTATCAGGAACATACAAACCAATGCTCTGCATAATTTCAGGATTATCGATCATACCGCGCAACAATCGATAAAAATGTGTAATCAAATACACATTCCTTCTAGTCTCTAAACTATTGTAGCCAAGCATACCCTGGAGAAACTCGGTTGGGTAAAGCCAAGGATAATGCCCGTACTCTCTCATGTATATATATATACGATGGCCCATGACTCACACCCTCTGTATGAGCCGGCTTAAGTGATCACTCTACACACTGCAACGTTAACCAATTCCATCGTGAGCACCACAGATTGTAAAAAAAACAGACAAACAACAAATTATAAAAAAATTGAAAGTCGTCCATATATTCCAAATCTGAAAACTTTCCATATATTTGATGGAACTATGCCAGAGACATCTGAAGTCCTTCTCTTGAAATAGTATCCATAGATTTCACAGCTGGTAATAACTAACTAACTAACTAACCATCACGCCGTTTCCCTGCAGGGGTAGGCAGAGAGGATTGAACGCCACACTCTTCTATCCTGGCACACCACTTTTGCTTCGGCCACATTCATACATCTTCTCATACACGTTCTACGATTGTTGCGGCTTTTAACAGGGCCATCCTCAAATACTTGTAGTACCTGATCGTGCCAGGTCTTTCGCGGACGCCCTCTATTCCTGTTGCCTTCAACATTCGCCTCATATATTTTCTTAACCATCCTTTCCTCGTTCATACGTTCCACATGACCAAACCATCTCAGCACTCCTTTCTTTATTCTATCTACCACACTACAGCCAGCATTGCATTCACTTCTAATTTGTTCATTCCTCACTCTATCGACCAAAGATTTTCCACACAAGCGTCTTAGTGACCGCATTTCAACCGCATTCAGTCTACTTTCATTCCTCTTTTGCCAATTCCAGGCTTCACTTCCATACATAAGGGTTGGCACTAGAACGCCATTATGTACCGCTAGTCTTGCTTCTTTTGACAGATTCTTATTGGCCATAATTGCATTTAGTGCACCATTAACTTTGTTTCCCGCAGTTACTCTCCTTTCGATATCATTCTCAGCCTTGCCGTCTCTACTAAACATACTTCCCAAATACACAAACTCGTTCACTTGTTCTAAGCATTCGTTGTTTATAATTACATCACACTTAGTCACTCTTTCGTCTCTCTCGAATACCATCACTTTCGATTTGCTGACATTCATCAGAAGTTCACTCTGCATGCATACATCGGACATCCTGGATACCAAGCACTGCAGATCAGCTTCACTGTTAGCCACTAATACTGCATCGTCTGCGTATAGCAGACAGGATATGGTGAGTCCGTCCATTTTCGCTCCAACTTCTAGATCCTTCAGTTCTTTCATATAATTATCCAATGGTAATGATACCACTATATTCTTAAAGTGGAGTACCTATTAAGCAATATCCTTATTAATGTACAAGTATATGTGATATGCTTCCGAATTATTAAACATATACTCGTACACTAGAATAATCTAAATTATTATATGTTGTTTCGACTCGAAAAACACTCGAAAAATTTTAAAATTATAAAAAAAATTATTTGTCTTGACAAATAAAAAATTGTATAAAACAAAAATTGACAAATACTCGACAAATTTGTCTCGTCATAAACCACATATTTTTCAATGTTGAGAAATGGGTTTGTATGTTAGAAAGACATTGATTATAATAGTAAACAAGATGTAAAACACATGTTACAAGGATGGAAATAGTGCAGAAAAAGTGCAGTGACTGCAAGATCACGATACTGCGACCACAGACTCAAATCATTTTAATATAAATTTAGATGAGGATTCGGAGTCCGATACAGAGGACAATAGTTTATCTTATTGATTACAATTAATTATTAGATTTTGAAATCATTTATTTAGAAGTATACCTGCATATAAGCAATGAAGACTCTGCGAAGTTTTTTAACATGCAGACCCTAACTCGTCGAAGAAACATAGCTGACGCGGTGATGCTATTCAAAATAACACACAATCTAGTTGATAGTCCGGAACTTCTTCAACGAATATCTTACCACATCCCAACTCGCAATAACAGACATTCACCTACTTTTCATCTCCCCTTTTGTAAGACCAACTCAAAACAAAACTCCTTTATGTACAGATCCACAAATTCATTTAACACAAACTATCACCACATTGACATTTTCAACGCAACAATAAGAAACATAAAACAAACAATATCTACACTACCGCACCCAAACTAATTTGTACATTATATCTTCCCTTCTACTCCCGTCCCACATTCCCCTCCACCCTCTCCATTCGCTATTAATGTATGTTAAAGTAAATTTTTAAATTCAGTGGAAAATTTTTAAGATTGTTTTGCTGTTAACTTTTCCCAAAACAAAATAAATAAATAAATAAACACACAAATACACACACTCACACAAACTCACTATTGGACATGTTTTTTCTTATTTTTTATCGATTGTATATATGTGTTTTCTTGTAATTGGCCCAAAACTCTGTACATCAATTATTGTTTTTTCAAGATTGATTAATTATATGGCTGTAAGAAAACCAATAAATGAAAATAAATAAATAAATATACATTATTTATTTTATAACCCATCAAAAATGACGTGCTTTTGTTATATATTTCGGCCGCCAGTTGATGCTGGGAGAACAGCGCTATCTAGAGTAGCGTCTTGATATCGTTAGTGACGGACATTATTCAAAACAGCTTTTTTTTTCTTATATGTATCTCATTTTTATATTATATCACATTATTATTTGAGAATTCTGGTAGCGTTGGTGACGTTTACGTAGAGATTATAAATTTAGGTAGAGAATTATAAATTTTGATTAATGATTAATACCAATGACATAAGCAACATAGCAAGTAAAGGATTCACTTATTAGTTTTAATTTACAATTAACCGAAATATAAAAAAAAAATCCAATTTAGTGTATTTTATTTAAAAAGCATATAGCCAATGTTTTCATTTTATTTAATAACAATTTTGAAATAGGTAATATTAATTTTGAAAACGGAATAAGTTTTATTACAATACTTTTACCTACCTGTGCTTATTTTAGGTTAGAAACTAATAAAATATTTATATTTATTTTTTGCACCTGTCATTTACTAAAAAAAATAATGTTACGAGATTTTGTAAACGCACTGTTACTCGCATTCGGCAAACACGGCTTTCCTAAAGTGAACGGACTCTACCTATTGTTTTTTTAATTTGTTTCGTATCCCGAATTTTCTTAGTATCACATCAAAAATAATAATAATTGTATAGTTTTTATTGATTGTATATTTGCATATTTTTATAATTTATAATTTTAATGGAGAAAGATACTGGCCCCGCATAATTGACTTGCCATCGCTCGCTAAAGCCGATATTTTACCATATATTTCTTTTGATTACTTTTAATACTTCTCTTCTATTTTATATGATTTTACTATTTCTCTTTTGTTTTATATAATATTTTTATGTGTGTATTTTCTTTTATATGGAATGTGTGGGATTGCACGAACCTCCCCACATTCTGGAATAAAGCTATATTTATTTATTTATTTATTAATTAGTTAAAAAATAAAAGTATGATAACTAAGCTTATAGCGTCTGATACACATGCTTCTTTAGTGGCACGTGAGCATGCGCAGTATCGACTTTGACAGTGGCATGCTTATTAGTGGCATGTGTGTACGCACATTGCTAGAAATGAGCATGCCACCTAGTGGCATGCTCAAAAATCAACCGCCGGTTGATTTATAAGCATGCCACTGTCATTCACCATAGAGAAGGGGTATCTTTGGAGCATGTGTGAACAGACTTGCTTATTTATGAGCATGCTTATGTCATTCGCGGGCTTCGCGGCTAGTATTATCAATGCGATCTTCTCAGTCCGCGACAGATGAAACAAATATGGCGCGTTGGGGAGATGATAAAACATTACTTTTCGTGACTTATTATAAGAATCACGAATGTCTGTGGAATACTCGGTCACCGTTGTGTAAAAATAATATAGTGAGAAATAATGTTTACGAAACTTTATTAATAGGCATGAATGATTCAAATCTTACAATAAAAATTATATAAACTAAAATCAAAAATGTGCGGTTGGAAACTCGGGAACTTTTTTGATTTATTGGTTCACTTGAATTTTCTATTTCAGTTTGCAAAGTTTCCATTTTGAACAAGAGCGTCTCTATTCTATGACAAGAGCATGCCACTAATAAGCATGTGTGTTTGATTGTTAGCTTTGGACATGCTTATTTATGAGCATGCCACTAATAAGCATGCCAGTAATGAGCAAGTGTG
The DNA here is from genome assembly GCA_016648135.1 of Agrypnia vestita. Lineage (NCBI taxonomy): Eukaryota > Metazoa > Arthropoda > Insecta > Trichoptera > Phryganeidae > Agrypnia > Agrypnia vestita. Next base: position 40,502 of record JADDOH010001108.1, on the reverse strand, counting down.
TACAGTTGTTAGGGCATGCTTATTAATGGCATGCTCATTAGCATGCCAGTAAAGAAGCATGTGTATCTGTACCTTATAGTGCAGCTTAAAGGGATGATTCTAAAAATATTTTTTTATGAATCCTATTAAGGAATCTTTTAATAATTAAACTGATAGGTTTATTCTTATAAAAGTCGATACGTAATTCTGTATTTAAACATTTTTTACAGATACAGGGGCTGCTTGCGAATGCGCATTAAGCTGGGGTCCAGCACACCCCCGGAGGGTGCAAAGATGTGCCCTTTCTCAGCAACGAGAGTTAAAAGCTTTATTGGAAAGGAGCGGTTTAAAAACACACGGTATTTATTTTTGAGAGTAAAGTTTCCGGACTTAATCGCATTACCAAAGGTTTGAGGGTCTTAAAACTAAAAAACCAGTTGTGTCGCGTGGACACTGCTCGCTTTAAAAGTTCGCTTTCTGTCTGTTGACACCGCTGTCCTTCACTTTGACAAGAATTTTAGCAAGCCTAGTAGAAAGACAATCGAAATATTAAAAATATTTTTTTCTAAAAATATACTAAAAATAATTATTTCTGTACGTAAAGAGCCAATATGGCCGATAAATCCATTTCGGCTATAATGACCGAAGTGCATTTTTGTTCAAACAAAACCATATTTCTCCGTTTGAAGTGTACATCCCAATTATAATAATTTCGTTTTCCGTCTGTCCGTCCGCGTAAGTTTGTGTAACGTACGTAATTTTTTTAAATTATTTATTATTATAGTCATTTACTAAGGAATGAGATTTATTATTTTTTAAATAAAATAAATAAATCTCATTCCTTAGTAAATGACTATAACAGTACCGTCATTTTTGACAATTTTACTTACATTACAAGTGGTTTTTAGGTTACAATTAGTTTTTAAATAAGAGCAAACAAGATATGCTTGTTATGGTAACGAAAACCAATGAGATAAGTTCCGATAATTCCAAAGCGTTTTAAGCAACGGTGGTCGGTTTAATAAAACCCTTATTAATCTCCGATTAAACCAAGCCAAACATAACTAAACCCAGTTTTTTGGTAGTAAGTTTATACTTACTCAGACGTGTAGGTATTTGTATGTGAATTTCACATCAGACTTGTCAAACATAATAATTTCGTTGTCTATGCGTCAGTCTGTCTGTCTGTCTGTCCCCGTACTTCGTGTAGCGTCCGTAATTTCGTTCGAGTTCACGGCTAAAAAACTAAATTATACGGCCGGAGATGAGGCTCGAACCCCGGGCCAGCAAACCCGAACCGGTCGCTCAACGCATGTTGCTATCGCCGCCTTTCCGCGGAGCGTCAAAAAGGTACTATAAATATATAAATATATACTAGGGCTTAACAAAGACGCGAACCAAAATTCCGTCATTTTTGACGGGTTACAGCTAGTATTTTAATAATACCTGCAAAAACTCAACAGGTCCCTGTTCACTGTGTGATGATAATATTTTTAATTATGATTAATTATAGAAGTCTAACACAGTGGGAGCTATTTATACGGAAAAAGCGTACGGAAGTCTTATAGGGTGGCCCAGGGCTTATGACATGTATGAGATCACTTAAGTGATCACCAAATCCACCGTAATAACATTCACACATTGTTAAAAGTTTGACAGTTGTATAAAGCCAACCAGTATTCTTTCAAATATTTTAATGGAATATGCTAGAGATATCTATGGTCCTTCCCATGACAAAATATAGGTACATAGATTTCGCAACATGCAATGATTGATACCTCTATATTTTTAAAGTGGAATATTAAATAATATAATAAGATTAATTAATTTTATAAGAATACTTCGTTTCTATGATTTATCTTAATTGATAATTATCCCTCCTTGGACAAAATCCAGTAATTGTGTTCACAGAACATTTAAATTTTTTATTTATTTAATTAATAATATATATAATATTTTATTACAAAGATACCTTGAAAATATTTACAATTAATTTTTTTTTTGATGTGGTATACCTCACAAAAAACTTGTCTGTGGTGAGGGATAACCACTTACTATCATATAGGTAGGTAATCTAATTTATTAGACAATAAGAAAGGTAATATATTATTTATCTAATGTATCAGAAATCTAATAATACAATACAATAATATAATAATACAATAATATTTACACTTGGACTTATGACTAACTCAACTTTCACTAACATTCCACTTGATACTCTGTAGATACATAATAACTACCTTATGAAAATAAATACTACTGACGAACTCGAAAAAATATTATAATTGTGTTCTATAACGCCACTCTGGGACAGGCGTAGCCTAGTAGAGTGGCATAATCCACAAATTAAACAAAACAAAAAAAATGTGTAATTTATCTTATGTTTTATTGTTAAATTAGTATTAAGTATCTTATTTGTAAACAAGGATTTTTTAAATAAATAAATAAATAAATAAATAATATAATACAGTCAAGTAAATAATAATATAGAATAAGAAGTCAAAAGGGACCAAACTCAATCACAAAAGGCAATTCTACAATAAATGAGAACCCATTCGGCTTCACTGGGGGAATATGCACATATATGTAATAATATTGTTTGTAACGATTGTAGTTGATAGATTATTTATTATTATATCCCGACTACTGGATGCAGCATCAGCAGTGCAATAATTTCATAATAGACCTCTAAATACTTGCCACATAATCTTTTTTACGAAGCATTTCGGGTAGGGACTAAGTTTCCGAAGCGCATTTTATCTTGTACAGAACATTAAAATTCTGATGACAGTGTGCAGAATAAATCTGTTGTTACGTGCAGATGTGGTCATTGAGCTGCTTATAAATGTCCGTCACACGCGTGAGTTACAATTTGACAACCCGCAGAATCCTATAAATATAACATGTACTACAAGTGTGTACGAACATTTTTACATCGCCAGTAAAAATAAATATTGTACATCTAAATACTTGACCGATGACGGTCTTTCTCAACGGGATTTTCGTATAGGTTTTTCCATTTAAGAAACACAATCGAATTAGTATATGTAAGCCGTGCGTGCGACGCACATTGTTTGATTGTGTTGGTGTTTACGGGTATAAACACCATCACAAAGAAACAATGCGCCTCGTACGCACAACTTACACATACTTCCCTTCCCACCCCTTATCAGTATATAATGAAATTATAAATTGTCATTATGTCACACTTTGCTATCTTTAATAATTAATCTTAAGTGGAAAGTTTAAAATTGGCATAATTTACTATTTTTTATCTCTTGTATGTTAATTTAAGATTGGCTGTTAACTTTTCCTAAAATAAGCACTAATTCCATTGTATTTCTTAAATGGATAGAGGTATAACAATAAGAAGATGTGACCATTGGCCTCGAAACATGTTGATTATTTAATAAATAGTGGTTTTACACGAAGTATTTTCTTTTATTTGTCGACAACGTTTACACTGACGAAATACTTAATACACGAAATAAAAAATCAATTGAAATAAAACACAAATCACTTTGTTTTCACCACGTTATTAGATATAAATTCTACACGTTTCGTGAACAATGTTCTCTTCTTCAGGATTGTTTGTGTACACAAACAATGTTCCCCAATGTGCCCCGGGAACATGACTGTTAAATTCGGTGTCGCTTTACATTCAAGCTAATATGGTGTAGGTACCTACTCTATATATAATCTCTGGTCAATGGTATGAAAACGAAAGGCTAGTCCCCACATGTTTGGCATTTCAGAGTTCCGAAACAATCTAAACCACGGTTGGCGCACCAGGCTCAGGAATTTCATTTTTAATGACCTGTTATTGAAAACGGATCGTAAAGCCGGCGAAATGGACGGTCGTTCACACCAGGGCCGACTGCACCGGCCGCGGCCATCGGTCGCGACCAGTAGAGCTGAGTCTTCGCAACACTCGCGAACAATTTTACATTTATTTATTTATTTATTTTTTAACTAACTAACTAACTAACTAACCATCACGCCGTTTCCCTGCAGGGGTAGGCAGAGAGGATTGAACGCCACACTCTTCTATCCTGGCACACCACTTTTGCTTCGGCCACATTCATACATCTTCTCATACACGTTCTACGATTGTTGCGGCTTTTAACAGGGCCATCCTCAAATACTTGTAGTACCTGATCGTGCCAGGCCTTTCGCGGACGCCCTCTATTCCTGTTGCCTTCAACATTCGCCTCATATATTTTCTTAACCATCCTTTCCTCGTTCATACGTTCCACATGACCAAACCATCTCAGCACTCCTTTCTTTATTCTATCTACCACACTACAGCCAGCATTGCATTCACTTCTAATTTGTTCATTCCTCACTCTATCGACCAAAGATTTTCCACACAAGCGTCTTAGTGACCGCATTTCAACCGCATTCAGTCTACTTTCATTCCTCTTTTGCCAATTCCAGGCTTCACTTCCATACATAAGGGTTGGCACTAGAACGCCATTATGTACCGCTAGTCTTGCTTCTTTTGACAGATTCTTATTGGCCATAATTGCATTTAGTGCACCATTAATTTTGTTTATTTTTTAAGGTTTTAAATAACCTTATACAATACCATATAGTTATTACATTTATTATTTTTACTCGGTACAATTGTACGAGCTAGACAATATCAAAAATAAAGAGATTACAATGAATAAACATACACATTATTTAAGAAATTTTACACAATTTATACGAGATTACTTTATTTAATCTTCGGTAATATTTTTGAAGAAGTTAGTTAAAGCAATTTTGTAACGTTTGACGAGAAAGACTCTAGCATATAGGGAATGCAATCCCGATCCCGCGAGATCGGGATCCGCGAAATCTCGAGGCATTTTACGAGATCAATCCCGAACCGAAAAATCGGACGAGATTGTCAGAATTATCGGGATTGATCAACATTTTTTATGTTTAATCGTGTACGTCTATAGAGCATTTAGTAAGTATGTACTTATAACGTATGTTCATGTCACATTCAAATAATGAAAATAGCTTTGAATAATGTTTGGTGTATTTTGTCAATCTAACATTACCGGCATTTCAAAGTTTGCGCACATCTCAAACCATCTTCAAAACCTTCACTGGCTTAGATGTCCAGAGAGGATTGAATATAAGCTTTGCCTTACAATATTTAAGGCTATTCACAACATGGCCCCTCAATACATAACCGACTTCTGCATTCCATTCTCCGCAAATAATAGACAACTAACACTTCGCTCAGCATCAACATCTAATACAAATAGGTTAGCTGAAGTAAATCGCGTCCACAAAACTAATTTCGGTGATCGTGCTTTCGCGGTGGCTGGACCAAAGTTATGGAACAAACTACCTAACAAACTGAGACAAACTGACAGCTTACCACTGTTCAAAAAACAACTTAAGACGCATTTATTTAGACAATCCTATAAAAACCTATAAAATCTAACCACAACAACGCTAGCTAATGTTTTCCACTCATATTGTGCACTCCGCGAAAACACATAATTCTTTCAGGGACTCACAAACTATTATAGTACTCAATTTTAATTCCACTTCTTGTATGCCACCTAGTGAATAAGTAATAGTAAATAAGTTTTTTCTTTTCTAGCAGTAAGTTGTCTTGTAAGATAATAATTTCTCTGTGTAAAGCGCCCTTGAGGTGAGTATTTCGCGAAAACGGCGCCATACAAATTATCCAATTATTATTATTATTATTATAGTAATAAAAACTACTAATAACTCTACTACGTTGACTGATTGATGCTTGGAAGAATGCCTACAAAAATTGTAATGCGATGATTAATACCTAATGAACATTTTATTAAAATTGCTGATATAAAAATGCAAGGCGTTGTCGTTAATTGCTCTAAAAAAAAACACAAAAGTATTCGAGATCCCGATCCCTAGGGATCCCGCGGGATTGGAAATTCTAATCTCAAGGGATCCCAAAAGGACAATCCCCCCTCGGGATTGCATTCTCTACTAGCATAGTCCCGTCAAATATATTAATGATTCCAATTTTAGAAACATATATACAACTTACAAAAATGTGATAATGTGTGGATGTTCTTAAGATGGAATTGGTGAACGTTGCATTCTGTAGAGTAATCGCTTAAACCAGCTCGTACAGGACTTCCATACACGTTTCTCATACACATAGCTTCGTCTCTATGAGACTTCTGTAATTTATCTCAATTAAATAATCATCATCCCTAGCTCTGTAGATAAAGTGCAGTAACTGCGTCCTCTGAACATATAATTTAAAATATTCAGGTATATATACACCTATATATTTTATTATTATTTTATGATATACAAATATATTTTTTTCTTAAAACTATCCCAAAATTTTGAGTTGCAACTTATCCAAAAAATATGTCATCATAAATCTTAACGAGTAGATCCTATTTTATTAGTTTCCGCCTTCAGTTTGCTGCGGTCGAGTCTAATGTTGGTGCAGGCACAGTATAGTAAAGCATAACAGGCCTCTTTTAATAACAGCAATAATCGTGCGAGGGTGTCTGCTGATTCTCCAGTCTATAGAGATGTCCAGCCCGGCTCCAAGATCGATTTCTCGTTAAATCGTCATGTGGAAGAGTGATAAAAAAGGCATTAAACAGCTGTTCTATCGTAAATCTTTCGTCATATGTTTCGATAGTTAACGTTTCGATTATTTTCGTTTTTGCCTTCTCCAAGGTGTCGAATAGTGCTTTTATAGTATGATTATTATATTCACAATTATTGTTTAATATCTCTCTTTTTCTCAATTCGCGAGATGCGATGATTTGAGCGTGGAGATATGGAGTGTTGTACATTAATTTTAAGCAAATTTAAATGTTGGACTGATACATACCGATCTTTATAACAAGATGTGAATTGTATATTGGGATCTTAAGATTGTTATCCCAAAACTTAATAGACGATAATAAAAATAAAAATAAACGAGACGTAGGTTTACGTCGATCATGGTTTCTTTCAGTTTCTACTTGAGAGGGAAGGAGAAAGAAGTACACGACGGTTATACGTCAAACGTCAAAAAGTCGTTTCGAAAAGCTTAAAATACAGCATTACTACTTATTTCGTGTAATTTTAGTCGAAACATGATAATTGTGAGGTTACGTCTGCGATAGGTACTTAGGTAATCCATTCGATGCTCTGTCAGACCAGACCGCCTGGATAAGATTGGTACTCCGATTAAATTCGTGTCCAGTGACTTTGTGCAATAAATAAAAGTTTTAACTTTTTTTTAATGTTTCACTTGCCTCCCATAGCTACGATCCTGTGACACTATTAGGAATTATAAAAGATAAGAACCTTAAATGGAAAGACCAAATTAATCAAATGGTTACAAAATAATTAAATTAATTAAAAAAAATTAAAATTGTAAATATTCCGATAGAAAACTTTACCTCAGTTTTGCACCCTATGGTGCAAGCGAATCTCCAATACACTGTAATCAGCTGGGGAACGAATAAAATAAATCTACTCGCGATTGAAATTGCTCAACGTCTGATAATCAAAATAACATTAAAAAAATACTAACACATAAAAACCAAGTTCTTATTATATTCCCTTTCTTATTTGTATTGTTTCCAATTCGATATTCTATCAACATATTCCTCTTTTAAGTTCATATGGAAAATCTATTCCATATACATTATTATCCTTAAAACTTATAGAATATTGAAAACGTAATAATTAGTATTGGGGGGCACGGCGAAACCGTCTGATCGGACCCATGGCTCGAATCAGAGACTATTTGTAGTTATACATATTACAATACATCTGCAAAAATTAAATTTATACGATTGTATAATATTTCACTTACCTTCTAAAACATATATGTATGTGAAGGATACATCTGCTCTACATCCATAAAATTTCTTTAATACCTTTATATACTATATTATTTCAATATATGTTATTTTATATACTATATTGTATTATTCCCTTCTAAAACATGTGTGGTAAATCCATGTATGATAGAGTAAAGAATGAAGATATTAGGAATGAATGTAAAGCTGATCGTAGCATAATACAGAGAATAAAAATAGGGTCGCTCAGATGGTTTGGGCATGTTGAGCGAATGAATGAGGAAAGAATGGTAAGAAAGATATATGATGCAAGTGTTGACGGCGCCAGAAAAAGAGGGCGACAACGGAAGACGTGGCATGACCAGATTAACCAGATACTGGAAGATGGTCCTGTTAGAAGTCTGAACAACCGTCGAGCTTGCATGCGAAGATGTATGAATGTAGACGAAGCGAAAGTTGTATGTCAGGACAGAAGAGTATGGCGCTCTATCCTCTCTGCCTACCCCCTCGGGGAAACGGCGTGATGGTAAGTAAGTAAGTAAGTAAGTAAGTAAAACATCCCAATTATAATAATTTCGCTGTCTGTCCGTCCATCTATAGTAATTTCGCGTAACGTCCGTAACTTATTTATTGTATAAAAAAAATCTTCTTTTTTAATTTTCTTTTTCTTCCTTCTTTCTTTTTTTTATTTTAAATTATTATTATTCTTTTTTTATAAATAAATGTTTTTTTGTTATTATGCTTTCTATGTTTGACATTTGTTTGTTTAAAATAACTGTTACAGCTACAAAACTACACCGACACTCAGGAACGTGCCCAAGGACTTGTTGAGTGAAAATAAATGTAAATTTTGTAAAGTGTATATTTTAAAGTTGCAATACATATAAAAATGTTATATTTTATAATAACTGCATTAAAAATTTCATTAACGATAAAAAAATGAACTATTACGCATGCATTATTTTTGGATAAAAAAAATAACACTTCTTTTTCACACATTCTCCAAAACTTTTTTCTACGACATTTTAATGATGATACCTACTATTGCTTGCCCAACGTAACTTGGCGTGCGGCGAATTTTGAACTAAAATCCGCCCCGCCCGCACCCGGCGGTAACCCCTCGCCCCGTCATTCAGTTCATTCTCGTCTTTGAGCGCGAGCTGTGTCATCTTGATTACCAATATACACTGAATTATTATGTCCAAAACATCCTAAACAGTCCGAGATGGTGCAAGAACAATTGCCAATTAAGTATTAAAGTTTTGCGAAGCTGAAAAAGCGAATAATGGACCGATATTACCGTCTGACAGTTTGACAGATAGAACGGACGCAATTTCTGCATGGTTTCTTTAGTGCTGCCCGACCAAATTTCTGTTAAAGGCGACGATACCGGTCACCGGACATTCAGTACATTATGTATTGTGTAATAAATTTACACCCTCGCATGCCAAGTTATAGTGGTACGTCTATATAATCAATTTATTAATATGATATTATCATATCTATACAGCTGAAAGTATCATTAAAAATAATTTTATATTAAAAAAAAATTAAGCTGTATAATTTTATGTAGAAAGCTGCGTGCCAGAGACAACACACGCTCAAATATCTATTTCAAATAACTGACCGGAAACGGACCGTTCGGCGGCCATAAAAGAGGGTTTCAAAAATTAGACACCGGCCATAAACAAGATCGACATTATGTCGCGTCCTTAATGAAGCTGTCGACTTATCTGTGGAATTCTGAATTCAAATAATCGTTACAAATCTCAGCCGATAGGGCGACATGACAGCTTGTTTATAGGAGCTACTTTTCACCCTTTCGTACCTGTCCCGCATGACGGGGGGAGCAATGCGGTGCCCGTCTTTCTGGGTCGTATGAAACGACTCGAATGTTGTATTGTCCTTTGCTGACGACGCGAGATTACGTATAAACATGGAAATTATATAATTTCAGCACGATACCCCTTTTCATAACACAACCGCTTGCTTCTGTGCATAAACCGTCCATAAACCACGTAGCCTCATCAAGGAGGGGAGGGATTAGGCAGAATGCTGGGCTATGTGAGGGGAGGAGGGGTTCAGAACCGATACTTTATTCCACTTGTTTCTACCATATTATTGATTTAAAATACTGAATGGCGTACTCGTAATGATGATCGTTAGGAATTCTTTTCTTGAATTTTGTATCACATTTTTATATGGAATAATGTCAAAATAAAATTTATTCAATAAGTTCCGTATGATTTTCTAAAACCACTGGAACAAAATTATTTAATCAATTAATATATTACCAAACCAAAGATGTTTTAGTACTGAAGAAAATCGCTTCACTTTGTGGGCTATATGTACAGGTCTTGTCGGTTTTGAAAAACCGTTTTTTTTTTCAGTAAATTTAGATTTTTCGAAAACCGTTTTTTTAAACTTTGTAACCCGGATTCATATTTAATATTTATTTTTTAGTATTTTATTATTAATACATTTTATATGAATTTACATATTATATCATTCACATTTATATTAAGTTAAATCCTTAATTATTCCTTAATTAATTTCTGTTTTACTGTATTAATATTTATGGAGATATGCAATATCAAATTTTGCATTTTAAAAAAAAAATCTGACTTCTTTTCTGTATAGTTTTCTGGGATATTCTGTCGTGTATATGTGACCTTCTGACTTGTTTTTTGAAAAACATTGAACTGTCATTACACTAACTTATATCAATTATGAAAAATTCATTCAGCCTGCAAAAGGATTTTTTTTTCATTTTATGCACGAGAGAGTTACGCTCCGGAACTGAGGCGCTCAGCCGATTTGTGGACGCCGTAACTCTTGAACCACAAATCAAAAATCAAAACAGGACGAAATATGTTATAAACGATTGCTTAAGTGTGCGAAAGAAAAAGTGTAAAGATGGAAAATAAGTTTGTGAGGATTAAGTGCAAATATGCGGCTAAAATCATATTTCTACCACCTGCGAACATATCGCACATTTTGTTTTTTAAATGTAGACTTCACGAAGACCATCAAAATCATGGAGAAGGATACTCAGAAACGTGTAATAGGCTAGTTGAGCGGCAATATCCAACGAGTAAAAGTAATGAAATAATTAAAATTAAAATTTTAATTATTTCGTATGTGGTGTATGAAAGCAAACCCAAAAGAAAAATAATGCAATCATTGAGGATTACTAATTTAAAATGTAATAAATACGAAATTTTATAGGAAACAAAGCCTTCAAAAATTGGAAACATGATTTTGGAATGGATAGGTACATAAAATCTAGAATTCAATACATTTTAACCCTAGAAGCCTAATCTACGCCTGCGAGGCGTACACGAAATCGAAAATTCTCTATCTCTTTCTAACAGGCGAAGTTAGCGCCTCATGCTGTTTAACCAACTCATTAGCCCACAGGAGCTTGCCGGTGACGTCTGTGTCGGTAAGGAAAGTCCCGCCATTTTTGACTTATTGTCGTACAACACGCCTGCGAGACGTATGTTTAGGCTTTGTGTAACTTTGGACTAAGATTGTGTGATTTTACTTTCGTTAGTTTTTTGTACATTTTATGTTTATCTCGGCATTGTTTCATGTATAAATATATCGCGGTTTAATAGATTACACAGTGACGATATTTCGGCAATCTTTCTCTAGGAGAATCGGCTTCTGAAGACGAGGACAACCAGTTTGTGGACGACGTTGAAAGCGAAGATGAAAATAATTATGTTACTGAAGAGGTTTTCCCTTTACAAGAATGCTGCATGTGTAATCAACTTCAGGCAGGAGAACCTGAGCCCAAAAAACGTAAATAAAGCGCTTTTTGCTCTTACAAAAAAAAGAAAATGTCAAAATTAGTGTGCTTTAAGTGCAAAAAGTCAGTATGTTGTGAACACAAAGTTGATGTCTGTGTAGATTGCGCTTAAATTATAGCTAGTCATTAAAAATCTGATTACTTTTAATGTATGTCCTAAGAATAAGTGATTAATGCTAAAAAAATATTAGATTGTTTTAAAAAAATATATGTTTCAGTTGATTTCTGAGAAGTTGACTTTTTTAGTTTGAATATAAGCGTATTTTTTTATTTTGTTGTAATAATTATTTTGTGATTATAGTTTTCATTGATAAATCTTTGTTTAATTATTAGTTAATATCCCAACCTTAAACTTCCTTCAAAAATATGACATAAATAGATACATTTTAGCCTACAGGTTGTCATTTATATATGTACGCCTCTGAGACGTATGTTAAGGCTTTATGTACCTCCAAGATAGATTAGGCTTCTAGGGTTAAATTAGTTATCCTGGGTGACTGCGTTCAATTTTTTTTTTAAATATTTTGGATTTTACTGCCGTTGATTTTATACCCCATATAAAATATTGTATCATAATTTAAATGACACCAATGTTAATATAGATTTTCCCAAATAAAAAAATAAAATAATAATAATTATTTAAGGCCCCAGACCACTGTGCGCGCGCGGTATGAGGGTGTATTTTTGGTAATTATTTTCAAGCAAACGATACATGGATTTTTTATTTATTACTCATAGTATATACATACATATTGAAGACTGCATACAAATTTTTGTACTCAAATCTTAATTATAGTTTTCAGTGTACGCTGCTTCCAAGAGGACACTCTGACGAATTAGCCGCTGGGTGGTTGACAGCTATTAAGCCACAGGGTACAACCGAAAAATGAAATAAAAATATATTTAGAAACTAGACATATAGGTTTATAGTATCACGTAGGGAAATTTCGATATCTAAAAAAATAAAATAATGGCGGACTAGCGAATTTTATTTTCGATTTTTTATAGAAAATTTTCATCAATTATTAAAAAAAATAAATAGAAGGGGACCCTTTATAAAAAATCCCACGTGGTGCCATAGAGACTGGATTTTCAAACAGTTTACGACTTGGCGCATGCAAATCAGATGTAAAGTTTTTCTGATATGCTGTCAACCAGGTTGAAAAATGTACTTTTTAGAAAAACGCGTTCAAAGTTTTGCTGAAGGATAATTCAACAAAACAAAAAAAAATTAAACCGCTGTATCTCCGTAAATTTTACAAATTTCTTTAAAATATTTGGTGAGAGCATTCTTAACAAATGCATCTTTCAGAAAATGAAAGAAAACAAAAATTTTTTTTCACAGTGGTCTGGGGCCTTAACAATTTTCCCTGGTTGTTAATTGGGTTATTTTTAGTTCCACTGTAACAAGTAGATAAGACTATTGGCTTAATTGTTTTTTCTAAAATGATATGACATCACATCGAATGTCATCGTGCGATCGAAAGTCGTAAGATATTATTTATTTCTGTAGACAAATAAACATCTGGCCATCCATCATCGCGCGAGCACATTAGCGTCCTGACCTCTGCCACAGGTCATCTCCGATTCCTGGTCTCCTGACTACCGACCTCCGACCCTGCTCCCCAGATAAGCTGTTTTGCGAGTGGTGACAGTAAAAATTGATTAAGCGCGTGTTTGATTAAGAAAGTGTCCCTTATTAGGTGTGTAATCAGAAATTGCTACAATTCAGACAATTTTTGGAATTTTTGAATGAGTGACGATGAATTGAAGTCAGCTCCTTACTATTTGCTGACGACATCGCGAGATTAGCGACAACACAGGAGGGATTACAAGAGTGGATCAACCGCTTCAACAAAGAATGCACAGCGGCGGAAATGAAGATGAGTACCTCAAAAACAGAGGTGATGGCTATAGGAAGGGGCTAAACTCAGTGCAACATACTCGCTAATGGGACTCAGCTGAAATAGGTTGACAGATTCAAATACCTCGGGGTTGAATTCTCCAGCGATGGATGGCAAGATGGAGAAATAGATCGAAGAATAGGTGCGGCAAGCGGTGTGCTGCGTCCTCTCTACAGCTCAATGACAAGGAAAGCTGAGCTTAGTATCGAGACAAAGATGGCAGTGTTCAAAACGGTATATCCCCCGACGCTTACGTACGGTCACCAGAATGGATGGTAAATGAACGAACACGCTCTAGAGTCCAAGCGGCCGAAATGAAGTACTTGAGAGGAGTGGCAGGTGTTGCGAAATGGGATCGAATAAGAAACTCGACGAGCCGAGACGATCTAAATATTGAACCACTGCTAATCTTCACAGAAAAATCGCAACTGAGGTGGCTTGGGCACGTAATACTGAGTGCGATTCCAGAGGGTAGACGTCCAGTGAGCCGCCAGTCGGGCGAGGCAACTCCAGAAACTGTGTGAATAAGGATGGGACTACAATGGACGGAGACCGCACAATTAGCGCGAGACAAGGACGAATGGAGGTGCCTTGTCGATGCAATGGGTCCCCGACCCGAATAGGGAAAAAGAGATGAGTAAGGGCCGGTCTTATAAACGAAAGACCAAATTTCCGTTAGTAAATCGACAATATACTAACGGATGGCCGTTCGTTTATAAATGTTACCGACGCTCGTCTTATAAAACTTTTTTTACCGTCCGTAAGTATCGCAATATCGTACTGCTCTTGTCTATGATTTTAGAGCTGTCAGAGGCGAATTATATCTCTTTCCTATGGAAACGAAACATAACTTCTATAAATATAGCCTAAAATTTCTCATTCGCACCGGATTTTTGGGATACTTCCCACAACACTACACACACTGGCAGTCCTTTGAAACCCCAACAAAGTCTGCAGCAGCTAATAATATTGATCCAAGAGCATAGAATCTCAAGGCAACATGCAATTTTGTGGTTGATGATAATGTCAGATTCCTACGCGTGCGCCTTTTTACATTTTGCCCAATACCTTCTAGAAGCTGTCAAGCAGACCTTTTCGATAAATGAAAAAGGTTGATAAAATCTGCGTCATCTAAAATATTAAAATAATCCACTCGTATATTGAACATTCTTTGTCGTCGATTTTGTTCTTCATCCGACGAATTTGAATATAATAATAGCTGGACATTGCTATCTGAAAACGTTTTCCTTGAAAATGTAGCAACAGTCTGTACAGTATATGTGTACATGTTAAGCAAACAGCATAAAATACAAATTGACAACGGACCTAACCTTAAAAAATAATACGTCAATATGTCATACTTCTGTCAATTTCAACTAACGGACAGTAAACTGGTGGTTCGACTGTCGGTATCGGCCGTCGGTAAAATTTTACTAAAATTTGACTAACGGATTGTTATAAGACGAAAATAATGACGTTTGTATCAAATTTCGGTTTATTTGGTCTGATATTTAACTAACGGACGTTTATAAGACCGGCCCTAAATGTTAATGTTAAGGTGATGGAACTCCTTTAAAAAAAGAGTCGTTTACTTGGTGTAATGGCGACATAAATATCCTTCTTACAGTGATGCAGTGGGGGGCCAAGACGCTGCCCCGGAACTTACGTACTTTTCAAGCACAATTAATAAACAATTATTTGTGTTTTAATATTCTCCACAGGATTTAGTACATCAAATATCTTGCAGTTGACGAATAATATTTAGAAAACGCGAAAAAATATAAAGAGTTTGTACATCGTGCCATTGCAAGGAAATTTATGGATCTTTTTTTATATAAATTGGATCATCTAGGAGCACAGCAATTTATGACAGATGAATCATGTGAACGCAACTTAAATAAACAATCATCTCTTACGATTTTTGCATTTGAAAAGTTAATTTATTGCTGGATAAACGCTTTTGATATGCTTACACCTAATATTTTATTACTGAATAAAAGCTATTAATATTTTTTTTCACACTTCAACGGGCCAGGAGGTCCAATTACAGAAGCGAAATACATCCCAAAACACCTAGGCCTAAGTCACACAGATTAAATTGAGCCCTCGCTGTGAGAAGGCAGTGTCATGCCCACTGCCGCCAAAAACCACAAATTTTAACCAGTATGTGAATATCAGTTATCACAATCACGCCAAAGAAGTATAACTCCCAACTATAACATGATATATATTAATAATAATAATATTGTTTATTCCATCGTAACCAGGTTGTATGTGCAAGACCTGGTCCGCCATATAAATTACAAGATACATATAATTTATATTAAAGCATTATATTATATATATATATATAATATATATATATATATATATCTATATATATATATAGTATAATATATATATATATATATGACGATAATAAAGTAAATATACGGATTACTAGAAGCCGAGCAAAACACATTAACGGCGTCGCTGGAGAAACCCACTCCTCCACAAACACCTGACGCAGAATTTTTCAAACTTTCACTTTTTGTACGCTTTTTGGAGAAGCAGCTCATCGACAAGGCGTCCTGAAGATGAACAGTGAGATCGGTTCAAAACGTCGGCAGACGACTGGTCCTGACGACCAGAATTTGACGCGGGTTACCCCCAAAGTAGTTAGAACTAACACATATTGTACCCGTGAAAGCCTTCGATTTAACATATATATATATATAAAATAATATTAAAAAGCTAATAATAATTAAAATAATAATACATAGGTTACATCAAAATACGACAGTGAATACACATACACATATTATTTCGATTGGTTACCAAGTCTCATTACTAAGTTTATTTTTAAGTTTTGTTATGTTCATATAATATTATTATATTTTATATTGTATACATAAGTACACGATCCTTCATTTTTTCAGTTATATAATAAAGTAAACAATTATACATTTACAGTCAAACAAGTTGAAAAAGATGCAGTATGTAATTTTCTATGAAATATAGAACATGGTAATTTCAATTAACTTGCATATGATTTTTTTTTAAATAATAGAATTCGAACTACCACCATTAAGATTTTTTTAATAAGACGAAAAAAGACGCGCCACCCTTTTTTATTGTATATCTATTTTATTTTTATTATATATCATCAGGAGTACCACAAGGGTCAGTTTTGAGATCGATCCTTTTCACTGTTTATAAGTAGCCCAGTAGGGATGACATTGGCTTCTCGTACCGGGGACTCTGGGTTCGAATCTTGGTGAGGTCACTAAATGACAATGTGATTTACTCAAGCCCGAGAGTTTTGTGATGTACTTGTGTTTCGCTACTGTAATTAGGCCTCTTGGTCTGTTAAAGCGATAACGAACTATGCTATCTCTCATTTTGTCAGCACCTAATTGATTCATCATTTGTATTTCCACCTAATCCATGTAAAAAATCTATATCGAATGTAGTCAGTTTATTCTTCACCGGTCGACGAGAGATTCTGATACTCTTGAAACTCAAGTACTAAAATATGAAATGTAATTTAATTTAAGTAGACATAAAAGGTTATAAATAAAATACTGAAAATTTTTTTTTGACCACACTTAAATTTTATTTATAAAATTCAACACATTCAGGACAATAAATGTGCTGAAATCAATTATTAAATATAAACAGTTATAGTGGGAGGAGATTGGAGAAGATGTGGTTACAATTACGCAGGTATAAAGCAATTATAATGGGAAAAGGTTTAAAAGAGGGCTGTTTACAAAGTGTATTTGATTATTTATAATATTTAAGATTCTATTAATACTTTTCTCAATTTCTAGTATTTCTAGATTATCCAAATGAAAACCCCTAGTATTGCTATGTAAAATTTTAAAAGCAGTATTTACATCGAAAGACTGATTAGATTCTCTTAGGTGGATTGCGAATTCCAAATAATTATTTTGCTAAGACATCTGAAATGCTCGTTGAATCTTTCTTGATGTTTTTATTTCTTCATGTTTTTACTATGCAGAAATAGTAATTTTTATCTAAAAATTATCTTTACACATTTTAAAAATACAGAGGTATCATTACCAGTGGCGAAAATCCATGTATATTCTGCCCTCGTAGCGCAGTGGGTATGACACTGGCTTCTTACACCGAGGTTTCCGGGTTCTATTCCCGGTGAGATCACAATTCAATCTTTGTAATTTGTGATGTATTTCGCTTCTGTAATTGGGCCTCCTGGCCTTTTGAAGTGTGAAAAATAAAACCTCTCGTAAGCGTGAAACCGGGAATGTACAAACGGATAAAAAAAAATGATGTGCTTTTTGAACAAAATTTTGGTGGTAATTTTTAATTATTAAATCTCTTACTAAAAAAAGAATGGTGGTGTATTTATTACCATTACCTTGTCGAATTATTCGAATTATTTGTATTCGCCGAATAGTAGGCTTGATATTCGTATTCGTATTCGTGAAAGTAGTATTCGTTCCATCACTACTTATTTGGTATCAGTGTCTTGTCTCAATCTAAGCATATTTGGTACGTCTTTTGTCTCACTCTAAGCATGTTTACCGCGTAATGAAGGATGCGAGAATTACACGCCGTTTATTTGTCATATCTACATTCCGCGTGTATTTATAACTCGCGCGATATTTCAAAGAGTGGTTAGCCAGGGTTCGATATAAAAATTATCAGTAGCCGATTCCTTTACCGCAGTAATTAAAGATTATCGCAGGATGTCCGCCGTGTGATGACTTTACCGTCACCTCTGACACATAAATGTCTAATTATATATTGATAATAAATTATTAATTAATTCGGTAAATTTCCACAACTTTCGTTTGCCAATGTTTGTTAGTCACAATTGAAATATTGTATTAATAATAAAAATAAAGTTTATTCCAACGTAACCAAGTAGTAAGAGCAAGACCTGGTCCGCCATATAAATTACAAGTTACATATAAGTTATAGTGAAGCATAATATATATATAGAGAGAGGGAATATTAAAAAACTATTATTAAGCTAATAATTATTAGAATAATAATACATGTACATACCATAAAAATACGACACTGAAATAGATAAGAAATTTGAAAGTTCCAAAATAATAATAGCAATAAATAAAATAACTAGATTTTGATTTTCGTTTTAAAATAGCGATTTAAAAAAAATAAATATTTTTATTAATATCATATAATGTCGCGACAAAGATATTTTGATTATTAAAGAAGTGATGTAGTGCTTCAGAATATTTTGAGTTTGTTCAAATCTTTCAGAACAGTGCTTGATTTATGTCACAGAGACATTATTAATCAATTAGTGTATATATAGTGGATATATAGTGTATATAGTGGATATACACTAATTGATTAATAATGTCTCTGTGACATAAATCCAGCACTGTTCTGAAAGATTTGAACAAACTCAAAATATTCTGAATTGTAAATACTGGTAAAAAGGAATTTAACAAAAATTGGAAATAATATTTCCTGGCGTATCCTAGTGTAATGCAAGTAATTCGGATGAATTTCATTACACAAAAAAAGTATATTGCTTCCAAAATTCCGCAATCAATTGTAGATTTTCTCATTAGCGACATCTGTGGGGATTTAGGGGAATGAAAATGGCTTTGTACAGGCCGCATGGAAAAGGCGCTTACAACTCATATATGAAAGCTTTCTACGCAATTTGAACATATATACAACTTCCAAAAAAATGAATAAGCATGGTATATTCTATCATGGGTGGAAATGGCGAATGTTACAATTGTGTAAAGTGATCACTTAAGCCAACCATAAAAAGACAGGTCATAAGTCCTGTGTACACCCAAATGACTTCTATACCTACTTTCCCATAATTAATACAGTTTCGTCTCTGTGAGATATCTATAATATACACTAATTGATGTAGTGCTAATTAATTTCTAGGCTTTCACGCATCCTGACAAGTGAAACAGGTTGTGATTCGCTTAACGTTTCGAAAAGAAACACGACACACAGGTGAGGTATTCCCGTAAAAGATAATTATGTAAATGGAGGATGCATTTTGTGTTTCCATTCCCAACAAATGAACCAGATAAGATCTCTTCATCGAATCGTGATGCACAAATAATGCATCTCAATGCAACAATGCGCTCTGTGCGCGGGAATTAATTAACCCGGCTAGAAGACACAAAAAGGATACAATCTTAACAGATCCTTGTCCTTAAATATTATTACATTAATTAGTTGGGGGCTCGGCGATAGGCCCGCTGCGAGACCCCTTTTCCTTCCCCAAACGACTCAACCCTCGAGGGACCGCAGATCTACAATATTATTTGTTTGTAAAAAAATATGGGGTGTGTCGGCCAGGCGTGACCAACATTTTATTTTATTTTTAATGAGATACTAACAGAATACAGAGCACAAAATACATTAAAAAACAATACATTATTATTTAAAATCCAATCCACTATCCCAATCATAAGAAGGTCATAAATAAATATGGACAAAGAACATTAAAATATGTCATACCAAAAATATTTAATAAAATCCCATGTCGTGTCAAAATGGATATTAATAAAAAAGGACAAAATACAGAATTAATGAATATGTTATTAAATAAAAAAGACTTATTTTGATTTTGGTAATATTTGTATTTTTCTTGTATTGTTGTATAGTATTGTAGATTTGTATTTGAGTTTATAAGATCTATTGTAATTAATTAATATGAATGTATTTCTGGTAAATACAATTTATTTATATATATGTATTGATGCACCTACAGACAAATATCAATGTGATGTTTTGTGGGTCTGAGATGTAAAAAAAAATAAAAAATTAATAAATAAAAAAATAAAAAAATAAAAAAATAAAAAATCACAAGTGTCTTCGGCCTGTCCTAGCAACATGCATATCTACGTATATTTAGGATATCAATGTAGTGTGATATGTAAGATTATAATGAATATATAAATAAATAATTCATTCAATGTGTCTTACGGGTTCAGGTAATTGTCAACATAATGTATACTGTGTAGGAATGAGTTTTTGAATGATGATAGGGTATCTGTAAGAATATCAGCATCCGTAGACAGGAGAAAAATATTCAACATTATTAGAATACTGGCTTATTCTAAATAACTTTGGGTTTCTTATGCCGGGTTCAACATGCAAATTTATGTCAGATAAAGAAAGAGAGTCAATAGCTCCGCTGAGAATCTTGTGAAGCACGAATCAGATGTTTTCCATCATTTTGTGCATTTTGAAAAATGCAAGATGATCCTCGTAAAGACATACTACGCATGCACATTTACCGAGAGTAATACATAAAAAAAAGAGTTAGTTCAAGTAAATTTGACTTAGGGCCGGTTGCATCAACTTGGATTGATTAGAGACGAGAGTTTAAAATGTGAATCTCATTAAAGCCGGTGAGATTTTTGACATACGTCATCAAAATCGTTTTTATTACATTTTTCTACATTGTAGTGTCAGCAAGGATTTCTCTATTTATAATCAAAAAAATAGTACTCCAGATAGGTCACCTACCTACATTTCATATTTTACATCAACACCTGATCTATGAGATGTAGAAATCAAATTTACTGTCAGCAATGTATACCGGCAAATTTAATTTCTTCCAACAAAAAGTCTTGTTCGAGGTCTGAGTCAATTAATGTTATGGATATACTATAAAATTAGTTGAACGTCAGAAAAATCTGAGGTATCCTATAGAATATTGCGTATTTCAACAGTACAATGTCGATTACATGAAATACGTCAAAAATCGCGCGTAGTGCGCATGCGCACCGATCGGATTTAATAAGATCCACAGTTTAAAATCTTGTCGCCAAGTTGACACAATAAGGCCCGGTTGTTTCAAGTTCGATCAAAGTAAACGTTCTTTTAAAGCATAGATTTTTACGTTCTCCACCAATCAGACGATCCGTTTTCATAAAAATCTATGCTTTGATCGACCGCTTACTTTGATCCAACTTGAAACAACCGGCCCTAAGCCTTACTGCACATTTCTATGGGAAGTGTGATATACAATTTTTAAATATACAGAGTGTACCAGAGCTAGTAGCAGAAACTTGGTTAGTAGATTCCTGCCTATGCCATGACCTAATAGTTTTGGAGATATGCAATATCAAAGTTTACAGTTTTATAATATTCCTGACTTATTTTTTGCAAAAATTGAAAAAAAAATTTACAAGGTTTTTATTATTTTAAGCAAATGAATTTTTCATAATCGATATAGGTTACTGTAATGATAGTTCAACTTTTTGAAAAAAAAAAATGCAAACTTTGATATTGCATATCTCCATAAATATAAAGGTCATAGTTGCTTGATCATTTAAAACTCATAACATAGACAGAAATCTACCAGCTAAGTTTCTGCTGCTATCTCTGGTACACCCTGTGTATATTTGGATTTTTTAATCATTGTTTTAGAATTTCTCACTATCATTGGGTGGCCACAGAGCTTGCAACCTGTATTAGCTGGCTCA
The DNA here is from genome assembly GCA_016648135.1 of Agrypnia vestita. Taxonomy (NCBI): domain Eukaryota; kingdom Metazoa; phylum Arthropoda; class Insecta; order Trichoptera; family Phryganeidae; genus Agrypnia; species Agrypnia vestita. Next base: position 18,526 of record JADDOH010001108.1, on the reverse strand, counting down.
AGTGATTTTACTCAACGCAACTTTCACCAATTCCACCTTTAAAAGACTTCCATACATATTTTTTATATTTATATGGTTAACTTTGTGATAGACATAATTACTAACTTGAGAAAACTAGCTAACTGTGTATGTTTATATAACACACTGATGTATAAATCACACTCTCCCCAGCCACAAATGAGGCCACACCTAACCTAACACTTGACTCTTACAAATTTAATTTGTGGAGTTATTGTGCGTCCGTCCTGAAGAAGATATACTACGGCTTTGAAACAGGTAAACATTTAAAAACAATCAGTGTTGGTTTTCTCAAATTATTTTCCATAGATGTTTACCATATTAATATCTTCGTCTTTGTGAGACCTCTATAATTTATCATAATTAATGATCATCTCTCTGTGGACAAAATCCAATAATTTTGTTTTAGAAGATACGTATAAAAATATTGTCATAATGTATTCGTTTGCTATGCGTATGATACGCTTCAAATTAAACTAATAACTTTGGCTGTATCTTAACCGTTTTGTTTTATTTCATTGACATCGCATTGTTCTCATCGAAAACCCTTTGAAATAGCTTCGCGAAAAAAACGGGGGGAGAATAATAATGCATCGATCTGGAATGCATCTTGCATGTCAGAATTGAGCTCCACGGGTAGGTACCCCGGCCTCAGAGCGCGGTTTAATTTTTTCCCGCCCCGAGGGCCGACAGCTGTCCGCGGCCGAGTTCCGAAATTGAATCAAGTACAATTTCGCACGCACGAATTTTTCCACGCCGCGCCGGCAGGCAGGCCCCGGTCACCGCGGGGTTAAATGTGGTTAGGCCCGATTTAGACCGGGTACCGAAATAGACCGCAGCGAGTGACAGATGACGCAGGTATGCACGGCTCCGAGACGCGCTATCGGACATCGGCTGCGGCGACCTAGACGCTCCACCGGACCTGCTAATTGAGCCTGTGTGTTTTTGAAGATACTCCGGGGTAAATTTTTTATTGTAACGGAAGTTGCGCACACGGAAATGCGATACCAGAACTAACGACGCCATATTGAATTCTTGTCAGCCGTCATATTCTGTTCGCATGGAGTTCACGAATGTTTCGATTGCTTTTTAAGATAGTTTTTGTTTGTCACCATGCCAAAAACGATTGAAAGCGACATTCGATAATTTTTTATCGCAAAAATGGCGTCAGATATTCGTTTTCAAAACAAAAAATTCATTCATTCGACATTCAACGCGGCTGTCGATGTTGTATAGTTTCAAATCTTTTGATTACGGAAACGTTTTAGGGCGAAAATCGATAAAGCACGATTGTGGGTAGGTAAACTCTTTTCATATAAGAAAGGCAATCGTGTTAGTGTATAAACATCAACACAACGAAACAATGTGCCTCGTACGCACGGCTTTCATATACTAACTCGATTGTCTTTCTTTTATGAAAAGAGGTCTACTTGAACTTTTTTTTGAAAATTCACATGTTTTTTGAAAAGGAACAACGTTTCAATAACAACGCTTATCATAACAGAGTTCTAGTGCTAAATCTAATGTATGAAGATGGTGCCTGGAATTGGTAAAAAAGGAATGAAAGCAGACTGAGGTGCAGCTGAGAAAAATCTTTGGCCGATATAGTAAGGAATGAACAAATTGGAATGAAAAAGGATGACTAAGTTCGTTTAGTCCATAACTCCACAACTATTAATATTAGGTCATGGCTGCTTGAACATTTGCCGGAACAACTGTTCCGGATTCGACGAAGCCAGGAGAATTACGGATTGAATCGGCACTCGACGTACCAGGAAAACTGCTAGTACAATTTGTCCACTGTTTTATAGTTAACTTTGGCCCAGTGTAACTCGGGTGTCAGGGTATTCAATCATTATCGACGGAGATTGGAAAGGAAACTATTTCTTTCTAATACCCGACCCGCGTGCGATGGTTGCGACCCGTCCGTCATCGTACAAAAGTATTGTGAACTAGCTCTGTTACACCCTGTATATGTATTAATAAACATACTTTACACAAGAACTTAAACCCACAATATATATTGTCGGTAGAATGTACGTAATTTAAAAAAGTAACCCATAGAAACCAAGTTACTACATTTATTTGTAAAATATAACAACAATTAAAGACGAATTAAAACATATAACATAACACTAAACTTACAGTAATTTAATATATTTCTAAAACGTCAGATGTTTTGAGTTTTGATAAGGCACTTCATGCTTTAAGGATTAAATTCTAAAAACATTTGTCAGTCAATTTAGATTTTCGAAACTCGTAGTGAAGTACCTGTTATGTATATCGACGGAGTAATTCAAATAAAGAAAATATTCCGCGACGTTATAGGGCCGCCGTTGCTAATCAAACTTTTCTAATGATTCCAATTTGAAAAAACCAATAAAATTTCTAAAAATCCGAAATTATACTATAATTATTATTTTTTTTAACGAAAATTTGATAGATCTTCTTGATCGTCGCCACGAGTCTACTTACCAAGTTTCAGCTCGATTGGATCACGGGAAAAGGGTCAAAAATCGATCCAAAGTTTTTTTTGACACACGAATATTCGTTATTAGTGAAACAATCATATATTGTCTATACTGCGAATCATCTGTTGCGAATTTCCGTCTCCTTCGAAGACGTCAAAAAGTGAATGCCGCTTTCGGGCATCACTATTGTCCGCAGCATCCCGGCTGACGTTGTGCCGCCTCGTAGTCTCAGCCCATTCAGAAAAATAATCGAAAGACAGATCTTTTGTGTAGAATAATTAAAATGTCACAACGTGTGGGACGCAGACGAATAAGAGCCAATAAATATCAGAAGTGAAGTCTCTCAGATTGATGTTACGATGGGGAGTGTTCGATAAATAATTAATAGTATGACATGGGTCTTATCATCGTATTATGTTAAGCAAAATAGAGTCGTCGAGTATAAAAACGTACACAACCACCTTTTTTTTTTTAGATTTGAATGTCAATACATTCTCTAAGCTCATTCCTACATTTTACATATGAGTGAACTATTATAACAATTATCAATTGCTTGTTATAAATCAGCTTGCGTTTCAAAACACGCCTTTATCCAAATTCACTAGAATAAAATATGAATATCTTCATTGTTTAATTAAAAATTTAAAAACATTTACACTCTTAAATTACTGACAACTTTATTTCACTACACCCCTGACGACCCAATGAATAGATATATTTATTTCCTTGAACTTCAAAACCAACCTAAATCTAAATGCTTAAATTTCAAAAATAACCTAAATCCATTGCCTTGGTTTCCAAATGTACTTAATTTGTAAAATGTACACTTTGAATGTTGAAATAACTCACGAAATATACAAATTTCATTTAACGTTATGTCATTTGAATGTTTTATTTTCAATTCCTTATTCCATTATTACTTTTTATTTCATCTTATTCAAGTTATAAATAAGATGTTAAAATGAATGTAAAGCTGATCTTAGCGTAATTAATAGAATTAAAAAAGGGTCCCGCAGGTGGTTTGGACACGAACGAATGAGGAAAGAATGGCAAGAAAGATATATAACGCGATGTTGACGGTGCAAGAGAGGGCGACCGCGAAAGACATGACCAAATTAACTTAATTAATTCAATTAAATTTATTACTGGTCCCGTTAGTAGCCTCAACAACCGTCGAGCTTGCATGCGAAGATGTATGCATGTGAATGATACGAGAGTTGTATGTCAGGACATAAAAGTGTGGCGCTCTATCCTCTGTGCTTACCCCCTACGAAACGGAGGAAACGGCGTGATGGTAAGTAAACAAGATGTAAAAGAGTTTTCCTAGATTTGCCAAAAAATACTATTTGGCGTTAAGTTAGGGTTTGGTAAGGTTGGGGTTTGGTTAGGTTAGGTTAGGATAGGACAGGTTGAGTTAGGTATTAGGTTTTGATATTCAACTAGGTACTCAATTTATAAGTTAATCTATTTTGTTGTTTTTGTTAAATTAATGGAAGAGGTGTTTTTTTATAGGTGCAGAATTTTAAAATGAAATAAAATAGAACAAATCGTAGTTAGCGATTCTGTCTAAATTAATTTTATTAATTTAAATATTTATTTAAAAAAAATCAATGTTTCGAACACGCGTTTTTTCTCCGCGTTTTATTTACAAAATTATTTCAGTTTATTATTTTTAAAACGATTGGACAACACATCTTTGTAATTATTTAAGCAGGGGCCTTGACGCCATTTTGCCCACCTCGACAGTACACCGTATAATACAATCTATAAGTGCACTAGTATACAAATAGCATTTTTTGTATTAGAAACACCATTCATAGATGTGCGTGAATTTTTGTAAGTGGTCTATTGAGGTTTAGGTCATTGCCTTGACTTCGTTTCAAGGTGTCCGATCCGCTATAATATCACACAAAGCTTACAAATATTGTCTAGTACGGAACAAGACGTTCGAAAAGTTTTACAATATCAAACAACGTTTAAATTTAAAATATAATAATAGTTATTAATGTTATTAAAACAGAAATCGATCATTCCTAAAAAAAGAAATGTAAAATTAATCTTAAAAATATTTCCAGGTTCTGGTTAATTTTGCGGGATATTCTGCCCTGCGTGCTTGACCTACGTTTCGTGATTGATGTCCCTGCGATGGGATCTGAAACATCAGTCAGAAAGATCGTATACAAACGGCGTGATACCCCAGAAAACTCTATTGGTGTTATGATCACGAAAATTCATCTGATTTATTTTAAAGTGCATATAATTTTGTTTTCATTTAAATAAAAATCCAGCTGCGTATGAAGATTATGCTGGCAAATTTGAAAGGAAATCGATACATTACTTTGGAGTGAAGAGTGATTTTCCTTTTAAATATCCTTTTCCTGATTAAGCGGAAAAAACATTATATAAAACCACTATTGATTGAATTACAAAACGTTTCGGGGCCAATGGCCTCTCTATCAGGATATAACATATACTGATTTATTTTTATTAAAATAAATAATAATACCACAAATTTATTTTGCTGTTACTGAAGATGAATATGTGATATTTTATTCCGAATATATTTGGTACATTTTCAAAAAGAAAGTCAAGAATTTTATAGACCAAATAGAATTCGTTTATGGGTTTTATGAATCCATACTATTGTGACTTTTTTGTGTATGATATTTTTAAGTAGGTACTGCACAGAATATTTTAATAAAATTATAAACGAGAAATTTTAATATACATATCTGACAATGTATATGGCAGAAATATTATTATTATTTATTTTTTTAAAATAGAGATAATAATAAAAATAAAAAATAAAAAAAACACGGAATTCGTGTCACATCAATATTCTTACTATTTTCAAATTGAGCTAAACGCTTGTGCTGTGAAAATCGGACTAACTTGCTTGTCTGGAGTGAGATTCGAACCTGCGACCTTTGGATCACGAGGCGAGAGTCCTAACCACAAGACCAACAAGCTACTTACTATTATTATTATTAAAACATTTTCGGGACATGTTCCTTACCGGATTTAGTTACTTTATGAAAATAATACAACATTTTACCCTTTTATCCTTCCTAAGACTAAGTTAATTCTGATTTTTAAAGAACAAAAGTTTTGTTAAGCATTAAAACAGAGAACAAATTAAAAAAACTAACACATAAAAAACAAGTTTTTATTATACTCCCTTTCTCATTTATTGGTTGAAACAGATTTCGCGTTTACTCCGCGCAACGCTACGAAAGTGAGTAGTAAAAATCATTAAAATTTCGAAAAATCTAAAGTTTTTCGGCAGACAAGCAGACAAGCAGACGCTACGAGTTAAAATAAAGGCAGTAAAAACAGAGATAAAAACCTCTAGAAAAATAACAGATAAGACTTTACGCTACAGAATGAGAAAAGTTACGATCAGGAAAATGTATGATATCCAAGATGTTATCAGATGGAGGAGACAAAGGAGAAGGTATTGGAGAGAGATCATGTGAAAATAATGGACTCCCAAAGACTACCATATTTTGCCCTACATAGTAAATCAGAGGCACAAAGGATGTTGGAAGACCCATCAAAAGATGGAGAGACAGCTGGGAGTCCACATCACAAGAGGCGGCAAACTCTACATAAACAAGCACTAGTGGTCTTCAGCTAGTGGAAGAAGAAGAAGAAGCATGAAAATTTTCAATTTCACAGTCGCAGCACAAAGTAATTCAGGAAAAATTAAAAATTTCGCAACGACAAACGAGTTCTTTGTAGACCCATAGGAATAACTACGCCTTAAATTCACCAATAACACGCACGCATCGCACTGGGAATAAGTTCTCAAAATTCGTTGACATTTTTCACTGTAGAGGCATACTCGAACTACAGAATTTCTTAGACCTAATATGCCAGTATAATTGAGAATAATTTAGTGAATTAAATTTTCATTTATTTTTTGTTCTCCTTGAATTAGTACCATTCTGAATTTATTTTTTACTTCCTATTCAAGATTTTAATTATTACTGTTCATTTTTGTACTAATCATTTTTATTTATAATTATTTATTTTAAAGTGTTTTAATGATTGTTCTTTTCTCTTTCATATAAGTTTTATTTCTATTCTTTTTTTGGTTTATTATTATAAAACGCGTTTTTACGTTTATAGGTAGGTATGTAAAAATTCATGTAATTGATATATACTTAAAAGCCCACTAGGGCGTTGATAAATAGATAGTTGTTCCTCTGTGTTTTCTGAAACTATTTTAACACTATTATATTAACTATCATAACTATTTTTTTGATGAAAAATGTTTTTGTATGAACTCAATAATAGTTCAAATTTCGTCGTCTTCCACAGCCGCAAGAAGTTCCTGGTCATCAAAATTCGAAGATCGACCCTTCCCTGACTTGCCTTCCAAGCTGGTATCACCAGTTGTGAAGCGAACAAACCACTCTCATCACGCTAATCGCTAATCGATCCTTCGGCGAAAAGATCGTTGAGGTCGCGAAATGACTGTCACCTTTCCACCCTCTCTCCAAGTGGTGCAGCATAATTTGGCGTATGACTTTCCATGAGCATTTTCATTATTATTATTATAACCCTATTAATGAATTAAATTATATAAATTAAAGGTCAAATAAAAAAACGAGGATAAATATTATGCGTCAACCTAATGCGATGTTCAATAGCTTTATGATTGAATGACATTGGATCGTGCTCGTTTTGAAACCTCGCAAAGCGGCTGGCCAACCTTATTTCGTCAAACTAGTTCACAGGCTCTCACGGCCGTTGGCATTTTTGCGAGTAGAATATCCGGGCTATTCTGCCGCGCGCGCCTGACCTCTTTGGACGCCCGCCAGGAGACAGCTGTCCGTGCTAAGGACGTTCAGCGGGGAAGGGGACCCTTGGAAGAGTGTCCTCGTGAGCATTCCTCGGACGGACTCCAGGAGAGATTGTCTATCCCAGTAAGGCCAGTCCCCGACATTGACTGCGCAAATTGTGAAAATATTTTTTAAATTTATAACTAAGCCTCGTTACACTGCTCATTTAATAGTGAAAATAAAAAACTTCCGAAACCTTTAATAAATTGACGTGCTTGTTGGTCTTGTGGTAGGGTGGAACCTCCAAAATGCTACTTTATCTACTGTAAAAAGCACAAAAAGCATTAATCAAATTTATTAATAGAAGACCATGTAGATATAGAATGGAAAAAGTTAATAAAATGAAGTAATTCCTTGGCACATAAAAAAGGTGGGTTTCCTTGAGTCATCAAGTAGTATTTGGAGTGTTTCAGTTTCTGATCACCCATACGAGAATGAATTTTTTACTTTATATTTATTTATTAACGCCCAACAGCTTTTACAAACAAATCGGTAAAGTGTACATTTATAGAATGGATAGTTTAAAAATAATAATAACATATAAAAATAATGACATAAAGTGGAAATCAAATACTTAAAATACAAATACATATATATAAAGATAAATACAATATATAGAGTAAAAAGCAAGTATATAACAAAGCAGAAGCATAAGGAAAAAGTAATGTAATAAAAATTCAAAAAATAAAAAGTAATAATATAGAGTGAAAAGCAATAGCACATGCATAGAAAGTCGTAATATAATAAAAATGTTACACAACAATTGGGTGGATACTATGAATGCAGGATTTGCTACCTGTATTTTTTTTTAAATTTTATAAATACAAACTGCGATATCCTTCCGTTGGTCTAAGAAGGATTTTTTCCACAATTCCACAATTTTCTCCAAGGTTTATCTGTTCCGTACAAAATACAACATTACCGCGACAAGGTAAAATTAACAATTCTAATTAGAATTGATATAAATTAACTTTGTTAAAACCACTTATTTATTGAAAAAATTCAACAGGTTTCGAAGCCAATGGCTTCTTCGTCAGGATTCGGAAGAAGCTATTGGCTTCGAAACATGTTGAATTTTTTCAATACATAAGTGGTTTAAACAAAGTTAATTTATATCAATTATAATTATGTTACCACAAAATAAATTTGCTACATTTGAAGAAGAAATTCTAATTAGCTCTCCAAGTGCGTGTTTTCGTGCTGGCGTCCCTTTTAAACCCATTTTCTCTTTCTACCTCCCATTTCTTCCACACGCTCAGATAGACGTCCATCCAGATATATTACACGAACTAACATTTTTGCTGATATCTGCGTAAAATGCTCTCGATTTGCTGGAATGTCAAACTAAAAATAATCTGGAGTCAACGGATTAAAGTTTAATGTAAAAATATTATGTCAATCACGGGAAAAAATTTTTCTACAATAAGTTAATTCTATTTTCTCAGCACAAGCTAAGAGTTTAGTTTGAAAATGTTGATGTGATAAGTATGCAGATCGATTTTTTAACCACGGCACTTCAAGGACATGCTGTGTACCGTGTTCATGAATAGTGTGCGTGAACTATACTTAACACATTGATAATAATTATCCATTAAGTCCGATTCTTTCAAAAAAAATTTCTTTCACCTACTAGTTTCAGCTGATGAATGCCATTGACAGTCGTAATTATTAAGATATTATTATTATTATTTAATTTCTTATCCATAATTAAGTAATAAACAAATCTATGTACCTACTATTATGTATTTTGTTATAATTCATAATATAATGAATCGATGAAATCAAATAAACTTACCGGAAAATCAGAATAAATAATTGCTTTCCTCAATAAAACCTTAGTACCTAGTGGTGTTTGTTATTCAAGACACACGACTTTTTTTTATCATAAATTATATATTAAATTAATACCGTTTTAATTTCCTATAAATTAGGTTTATAAATTGCGAAAACAACTCAAATATGATTTTTTTTAATAATTATTGATTCTTTGCTTCAACAAAACCACCTAGATATCTCACGTACACAACATTTCAACATCCAAATACATTCACAAACGTATACACACTTTACACTCGATTACCAATTACTTTATAACATGTTGATGTAATGTAATCCATTTTATAGATATATATTTTACATACAATGTGGAGCAATATCCAAAAAATTAAAAAATATGTTTTTAATGCAGTCACCGAGGATTACTTACTTAAAATGTACTGAATTTATATATCTATCCCTTCCAAAATCATTTTGAGAATCATTTCAGAATTTTTTTTGGATATTGCTGCCTTTTCTTTTATACCCCACAAGTGTGCTTGAAAAGTAAGTTCCACACCGCCGAAATGAGGATATGGACGCCATCTGACCTTACCTGATATTATCACCTGATAAGCGACACTTTCTTAATCAAACACGCGCTTGATCAATTTTTACCGTCACCACTCGCAAAACAGCTTATCTGGGGAGCAGGGTCGGAGGTCGGTAGTCAGGAGACCAGGAATCGGAGATGACCTGTGGCAGAGGTCAGGACGTTAATATGCTCGCGCCATGATGGATGGCCAGATGTTTACTGAATTTATGTGTCTATCCCTTCCAAAATCATTGTTCCTATAAATTTATGGGCTATGTTTCCTATAAAATCTCGAGTTAAATACATTTTAAATTAGTAATCTTCGATGCATTCATTTTTTTTTGGATATTAATTAATGTTTTTGCTTTTATACCCCACATATTATGAATTGTACCTTTTAACTGTATTATTATTTTATCTGTCTTCTGTTATTTTTTAAAATTTATATTCGATATATTTGTAAAAGCCCATAAATAAATAAATAAATTTACAGTCATAATATAAACTGAACATTGTATTATACCAATCTATATACGTAAATTAAATCGAATGGACATATACCTTTTTACCATACAATTCTACCTACATACCTCTGACTGACCTACAACAACTTTTGCATAAGTAATCTATAGGACGTTGCGCCAAACATAGCTAGCTTCATCCCCTCCCGCTCACATAGATTAGACAGTGAAAGCCCTTTACTATAAATTTTGCAAGGTTATTAAAATCAACCCCCTTGCCCCCCAAAATATTTGTATATTGTATTATATTGGCTGCCATCCATTTGAAATATCGCAAACTTACTCTTTAGGACACAAAATATACACTGCTTTCTCTACACAGCCACGCCACACCACCTCGTTTAATAAATGACATTGATTGAAAGTTTGTATAATTACTCTTTAGGACCCTGCGCAAAATGTGGGCAGTCTCCCCCGTTCTCCTGCCTTCCTCACACTTTTTCCGTGATATAAACGTGAATTGAATTGAATGCCATCCTTTCCAATTTTCCCAGTTACACTCTAGGACCCCGGGGAAGATAAAATCACCCAATCCTCCTCCAGATAATTAATTCACTGCGTACTTGTTAGTCCAGTCTTCATTTTTCAGAAATGTTAGTCGTTTATTTTACATTTTTTCATAATTTTAGTTGTAGATCAATAAGTTATATGAGACAAAATCATCGCAAATTTGAAGTGCGCAGGCTCCAATACCAACGCGTTGTATTGTTCAACAAAATGCGGTCCTAGAACATAAGGTCCAACCGCCAATTTGTATGACTCATGCAAAAATATATATTTCTCTCTCGTTTGTAGGTACTTACATTGGCCTCTTATAAAGAAAGAAGACAGATGGTAACAGAATGAGATGGTCATACTAAAGCTCTCGGCGGTTGACCTATAGTTATGGTTCGTGATTCGTGACGGACACATTGTCGCCATCGTCTTCTTCAACAATCAACAAAGAAGAAGACATATAATTGTACAATATTTAAAACAAAAGGGTTACCGAGCGCAGACACGTCTAGAAGATAAATTAACACTAATCACTTTTTAGTAGGACCGCTTCCTCTAGCGCGCGCGGTAAAAGGAATCGAGGGAAATTTTTTTGTAAAAATGAACACTTTTCAAATGACGTGTGCAACAAAAGAGCGCGCGCCCTTTCTCAGTTTTGAATTTGGAACAATGAGTGATGGGGTATCTCCGCCGGGCGGGCGGCGCAGGGCCTCACCCGGGCGCCCGTTTCCGAGGGGCGGCACTTTCGCGACGCAATGAAAACTATTTTTTATGACTTGTACTTTTTATAACCGACGACTCCTTTGTGGCCTTTGGCAAACACAGTAATATTATTTGATATAGTTTGTCTGTAGCTAGGAGCAAAAACTTGGGAGGAGTCTTCTTTATTCAATTTTGAATACAAAATATTCTTTAGGCCGGCGCCTTAACGGAATTAAGCAGTCACTTACAATATTCCTCGGCGGATTCAGTCTGGAAAAAATACACGTGCGTACGCAGTGCGGACGATCCGTCGAATGTGGCGCGTTGCATTTAAAAACATGACAATACAATTGTTCATTCATACGATTCCATCGTAAGAAGATTCACACGTTATCAAAATTTTCAAAGTTTTATGTAATATATGTTCTAAATCAGTTTTTTTTACATCGATGGCCCCTACTTAAACTGCCGAATCTGCAAAAATTCTTTATTCGTTTTACTCTCTTATACCACCCAATTTTCACTATATTTTTGGACAATGTTAAATAAAAAGAATTTTTTAACAATACCCGTAGGTAATATAAAATATAGAGTAAATTGGATGGCTTAAAATGTATGCAGATTGGACAGTATACGTAGGTACATTCGAATTGACTATACTAGAGACATCTATGGTCCTTCCCATGAAATAGTATACATAGAATTTGCAGCTAGTAATGTTACTTCTATATTTTTGAAGTACTAAAGTAAGCACTATTTTTTAGTGTATTAATTTATGATATTCTGAATTATTTAGCATATAGAATACGCCTGAAAATTATTATTTTCAATTTTTTAACTCCTTTTATAGACCAGTAGGTATATATTTTTAACAATATTTTTATACGTGTGTTCTGTTAACAATTTATAGATTTTGTCCACAGAAGGATAATTATTAATTAAGATTATAGAAGTCTTCGAGATACGAAGCTATTTATATGGGAAACGTATAATTTGAGACGTAGATATCCTATTAAACACTGTTTCTTATACAAATCAATTTATTCAGTATTGTTTGCATCCGATAAGTATGTGTAAATTGTCAATTACATTATAATTTATTTAATACAAAAAATATTATCTTACAAATAAATCGTATTACAGCAAATCAATATTCACAATAACAAGTTGGTTTTACCATTTTTTTGATAATTATTTAATATTTTAGATACTTAGACAATAATTTCTCGGGTTTTTACTGTTTTTTTTTTTCAACAATAAGTTAGATTTTCTTTACTTAACTTATTGTGACGTGTGGTCTAGGTTTTTTGTGTTCTCTTCTACTAAAACAGTAGGGAAAAGGTCAGAATCCACTTACCACTTATTTGCGGAATATTGTTTCATGATCACGTCCACTGCGAGTGCGTTGATTGGACCGTTTCTAATATTTTGATCTTTGCTCGAGATCTGCAGTTGCGACTCAAAGTCCCAAGTCTGGTGATGTTTAACTTTCACATACTACATTTATATATACGTATCATACTAAAAATAAAAAACAATGAGATTTCCTTGTGGAACAAGGATTACTCACGACTTCAAAAATCCTCAAAGTCTAAAAATTCTCTATATATCAGTGGTACGTAGTGTCTTGGAATATTCGTCAGTTATTTGGTCATATATGTCGCAAGAATTGAAAGAGTGCAGAAAAAGTTTATACTATGGGGAAAGCCTATAAGGTCCCCATCTCGTTCGCACTCTGAGGCTGCAAACAGTGCGTCTAGGGTATATATCGGATTTGTACTTACTTTTGGCAGCTCCTCTGGCTCAGGACTGCGGGAGTCGTTGCGGGTAGCTAACTTCTACGGAATGAAGCACTCTTGTGTCATATGTACAATTTACAAGGAGTTTATTCAAGATAGTTACAAAGGTAAGTTGGATGATGCTAATATATGGTTAGTTAAAGAGGTTGCTGTAAACGCGGACTCGATTGAGGTTAGTATATATCGGTACGCGCGGGTCTAAACGTCGATCGTGTAACAATTCGAGAAGTCGCGACGCGTTACCCGGGTCTAGCGGTGTTGGCGGTCGAGCAGGCGGAACGGGAGTGCTGGTCTTGCCGCCCGCCGCCTGTAGGTCCGTTGGTCCCCCTGAAAGCCAGATGCCGCCCGTGTGGTGGAATCCGCCACAATACCTATTTTTTCCTGCAAAGCTGGTTAGCACAGTAATCTTATAGCTACGAGGATTGACTTGCCTTTTTCGAGATGCACAAACTCGAATCCCGACGGAAAATATCCGATCTCGTTGTGCTACACAAGAGTCTCAGTGGAGCTATTGATTCTCTTTCTTTATCTGACATAAATTTGCAAAGCTGCAATGTAAGTTGAATTTAGACCAATTTGTTATAAAAGCTCCGTAAAAACTCTTCCTCGTGTTCTTTCATCCATTCATCCAATTTTTTTTAAGAGACTTTGTGATGGAATTGTTTTGTCTCGAGTCCAGGAGGTTGAAAAATATCGGTGCTTTATACAGGAAGTGTCTTTGTCCAAATGAAGTCTTCATATGAGGCACTTGTATTTTATATTGTGAAGTGGTTCCAGTGTGTGTCACCATATGAAGTATCGCAGTTTTACTGCGATAAAAAATAATTACAGTTCTGCCATGAAGTTGTTGCATATTAAGAACGTTAAGTGCTTGAAAAAGTTTCTTTGTTGGATGTAAAATGTTTTTCTAGATGCAACTCTTATTATGGATTTCTGAGTTTTGATAAGAGAGTCTAGAATATTTCTTGCGGCACTCTTCCAGCCAATTATTCTATATCCTAGTATGGATTGGCACAAATTAATTCCTAAATTGTATTTATTGATTTGTGATAGTTTTTATATTGTTCTGAATATAATTTACAATTTATTTTATCATTAAGACATTCTTTATTATTAATTTATGATAAAAAGTGTATTGTATATTACGTAAAAACTTTCTAATCAAGAACTCATTCCTAAATTGTATTTATTGATTTTCGTTAGTCTTTATTTTATTCTGAATATTATTTATAATTTATTTTATCATCAAGGCATTAATTATTATTAATTTATCATAAAAAGTGCATTGGGTAATTACATCATATTCAATATGTTAATAAAATATTTATGCTTCGTATTCTAATATCACCCTAGGACCATCTGTTAGAGTCAATCTTAGAGTATATACAATCTATATACTCTATATACTGTATATACTCTAAGGAGTCTATAATGACTTGTCCGTTTGTTAAAAAAATAAAATAGATTAAAATAAATAACGATAAATCGGGGCGGCAAATCGTATAACATCCGTGTGAACCCTGGACAGGGTCGTCAGGTACCCCCGGAGCACTGAAGGGAAGAATAGGGAAGAGGCAATGTCAACTCCAGTCAGATATTGACCTTTGTGCTCGGCTGGGGGATGAATCCGAGACCCGGGGACAAGTGTCGACTAAACTCTCATACGTCACCAAACTTGGATGCTGCGAGAGGTACCCATTAGAAAGAGATTACACAATGGAGAAGTTTCACGATGTTGATTATACTATATATAACTTAATGGAATTAAAATATAGATCGAAACTGGTAAAACAGTGAAAAATTTTATGAAAACTGTCGATAAATGACTGAGAAATAGATTATTTAATTTTACGTATTTTAGCGCGGTGCGACCGTGGCTGTGCCGCCTGTGACGTCATTTGACCTAGTCGAGATCGTCGCACCACGTCGGCTAGGTCAAGTGACGTCACACGCTGGACCGTCGGTCGCATGAAACCAAACTATTTTTGCAGCGCAACTTATAAGTCTCATTAATTTTTCTTTTGTAGAGATATATTAATTATTCCTTCACATTTTTGTTTCATTTTATTTATATTTTTATAATTAATTTATTACAAAAAAATGTAAAATTCTTCATACTCTAAGAATCTGCGTATAAATGATAAAAGGAAATAAAATTAATTATAAAAATTAAAAAATATAAAATAATAAAATTAATAAATGCAGTATTAATGGAAAATAGCGAATAATAATAATAATAATAATGGATTATTTATATAGCGCCATTTTTATGAAAATTTCACCTCAAGGGCGCTTTACATAAAAAAACTTTTACGTACTAAAAGCACAGAATAACAAAATGAAAAATAAAATGATAAAGAAAAAAGAAAGAAAAACAGCTCAAGACATAAAATAGTAAAAGAAAACAATATTAAAAATGTTCTGGGAAAGATTTTGTAAACAGGTGCGTTTTAAGTCTTTTCTTAAATAAAGTCTCTGAATCCATGTTTCTTATTAGGAAAGGCAAAGAGTTCCACACTTTGGGGTCCGCCACCGCAAATGCCCGTTCGCTGAACCTAGTTTTCTGGAACTGACTTGCCGGTTCCACAACCCTTCCTACTGCTGAAGTAGACGCTGACCTGAGAGCGAACAAGACTCTAGTCTAGTAAGCAGGATGTACGCAAGGAAAGTGACCTTATTATGGATGTAAACAAGTCAAAAGTGATGGTATTCGATAAGGAGGAAAGTAAGACAATGTGTGGTTGGAATAAGTAGATAAGTTTGTGTACTTGGGAAGTATGTTCAATAGAAAAGGGATTGTTGAGAAAGATATCGAACGGAGAGTGACCGTCGGGAACAGGGTGAACGGTGCTCTGAATGCAATAATTTCTAATAGAAATACGTCTATCGAGGCAAAACTAGCGGTATATAACTGGTACCGACACTTATGTATGGAAGTGAAGCCTGGAGCTGGCAGAAGAGGAATGAAAGTAGACTGAATGCAGTGGAGATGAGATCCCTCAGATATATGTGTGGCAGATCTATTTATGATAGAGAAAAGAATGAAGTTGATTATTCTAGTTTTTAGGAGAAGGTTCTCTTCTGGGCTGTTCCAGGCGTCTCCCGAATATTGCAGATAACCCCAGAGTGGTAGAAGGTACTGGAGGCTGTTAGGAGGATGTTATTGTCGTCTTCGACATATTACGAGGGATTCTATGAGTGATTTCTTTTATCATTTCGTTTACAATACAATATGTACTGTGCTAAGTGCTAACTGTATTTTGAATGTTGATATTCTTTCAGATACTTCATCATCATTTAAAAAGTCACTCCTACACACCATACATTTCCTTGACAATAATCTGACAACCTAGAACACAAAATTTGAATATCAATTACTTTGTGCATAATAACCGTGACACTCGTCCTAGCGATGTTCGTGTTACTCAGTATCGAAAATTAAAAACTGTATCAATAATAAAGGCCCAACAATCCAAAAAATAAGGTTCGTTGATTCACATTTGATCCTTTTTTAATGAGTAATGAATATATTTCGCATTGATATTCTTCTCCATATTAAAACCAAGCTAAGTGCTTGTGACAAACAATAAACATTGTATCGGAGAAGAGGGTAAGGAAGCCAGGAGGTAGTGAGATGAATGGGTGGATATGATTTTAGCAAAATTTAGTCAAGACAAGCAGATAGACGAAGTAAAGAGAGCCGTAAATTAATACTAAACAAAATTTGGAAGCGGTTGCTTTTATATCAACAGTTAGGATGGATAGAGGTAAGAGTCTTCATGAGTAATTTTGTACAATTTGGTTTTGTTTGGTGTAGAATTAAATATATCGAGAACATACAGAAGTTTTATGTATTCAGATAGATATAGGTTTCATTTTATCCTTAATATACGTACCTACTAACAAAAAATTCGTGTTCATTTTTCAATAGGATGGGGTTTGGCATTAAAACACCACGCTTGCCAGACGGTTGGTTGAGTTTTAAATCAGCCGCCCTTAACATGGGGAACAGACGCTATTTGTAGCCGCCCATTATGGGTCAGACGCTACTCTAGACTAGACCAAGATGGCCTCCCAGAGTTCTAAAATGGAGACCTTGGGGGAATAAAAGAGGCATCGAAAGACCTCAAAAGAGACGGGCCAAAGATATAGCCGCTGTGGGGGGAAAGAAATTGCTACAATTAGCAAACAACGAGGAAGGATGGAAGGGTATGGAGGAGGTCTATATCCAGCAGTGGGGAGAAGAAGGCTGACGAAGAAAGAAGAAGAAGAAAGAAATACTAACAAAATTATACAATCTTCAGGAGAGCATGCATCATTTTGGATTTATTTTACCTTTTTAGGTATACGCGACATCTAATATTAGGTCCTTACATATGAAATTGACGTTTTTCCGTACTGGCAAATTTGATCTCAAATATCTTCTCATTGGTTAGGAATTCCAAATCCAAATTTATACAGCTATTTACTCATGTATTTGTGTTTTGAAAATTATAATTCATTTGTTTTTTCCTCAATTGTTTTTTTCTTTGCGTCACTCAGTTTATAAAATGAAAAACTTGAAATATCGCGTTATTAACGAGTACGAGTTCCACCGTGGCACCAGTGCTGCAGAAACGGCTCGAAGGATTAATGATGTGTATGGCGACGGTGCCGCAAAAGAAAACACAGTGCGTTTTTGGTTCCAACGTTTTCGTTCTGGAAATTACGACCTGCAGAACAAGCCCCGTGGACGGCCGGAGACCAAAGTTGATAATGAAGAATTGAAGGCTATTGTGGAAGCGGATCCATCGCAAACCACATCCGAGTTAGCTGCAGGCTGCGGTGTTAGTGATAAAACCGTTTTAATCCACTTGAAGCAAATTGGTAAGGTGAAAAATTTTGATAGGTGGGTACCTCACGAATTGAGTGAAGCAATTCAACAAACGCGCGTTGACTGCTGCGTTGCGTTACTCAACCGGCACAATAATGAGGGGATTTTAAATCGAATCATTACCTGTGATGAAAAGTGGATCCTGTACGATAATCGGAAGCGCTCATCGCAATGGCTGAACCCTGCCGAACCAGCCAAACCATGCCCCAAGCGAAAATTGACTCCAAAAAAGTTACTTGTGAGCGTTTGGTGGACTAGTGCTGGTGTCGTTCACAGTAGCTTTCTTAAATCTGGCCAGACGATTACGCAGATGTCTATTGTCAGCAACTGCAAACCATGATGGAAAAGCTAGCTGCTAAACAACCGAGGCTGGTTAATCGCTCTAAGCCACTGCTGCTTCATGATAACGCTAGACCACATACTGCACAACAGACGGCTACCAAATTAGAG